>JAGDQP010006476.1:0-72130 GCA_022664845.1 Lepisma saccharinum | reverse complement strand
TATGTGGCAGTCAGATTTGAGCGACAACTTGTGGGACCTTCCCTTGTGAGACCATGCGGAAGAGTTACGCTGGAAGAAATATTAGTTCCAATTTTCACCACCAGGGGAAAATGTGGCGCTGTACAGGTAAAAAGCACGTGGAAATGGTACTGAATGTATGGATAAGACGATTATCTAGGGCGAAGAGGTCAAACATGTGAGATAAATGTAATGCAAACAAGGTGAAGGACAGCTGATGGTAACAAATGGTGCAAAGGGAACAACTTTAGGAACAAATCAAGGGTAACAAAAGGTGACACTTGATTGCCAGTGAATGGTAAAAAAAGGTGCAATGGGAAGAACTTTATTCACATTTGCAGTTACAGTGAACAATTTACATAACATGTCCATATGTCCACCAGAAACATCGACAACATGTTGCATCCACACAATGGCGTGCGCAACAGTTGCTCGCAGCATTTCCTGCGGAATTGTTGCTATATGTCCCCTTATGCTGTCCTTGAGATCAGTCAGCGACTGGACATTTATCTGGTAGACCCGCGCTTTCAGATATCCCCACAGCCAGAAGTCACCTGGAAATCCTCAGGAGATGATGCGATACGAAGTGAAGCTTTCACGAAGCAGATCTTTCACGTGGCGACCGATGTGCGGTGTTGCCCCGTCTTGCATGAACACAGTAGTCTCCAAACAGTTTAGTTCCTGTAACGCAGGAATCACATGTCGCACTAAAAGGTCCCTATAACGTGCCGATGTCACGGTACAGGTGACAAATCCTTGGGGTGTCATCTCCTCAAAGAAAAATGGGTCAATAATGGACGTTCCTGTGAATCCACACCACACAGTCACGTACGCAGAGTGTAATGGCTTTTCCTGCACAACATGCGGATTATCCGAGCCCCATACCTGACAGTTGTGAGTGTTCACTGCACCCTCTAGTGTAAAATGCGCCTCATCAGTCCACAGGATTACCCACGGCCACATGTCATCCACTTCCATCCGTGCCAAAAACCGAAGGGCAAACGTAAGAGGTTGCTTCGGATCTTGGGGTTTCAGTTGCTGTACAGTGTGAATCTTGTAAGGATACCAGTGTAAAATAGCCCTAAGAACTTTCCTCACTGTTGACCATGGGATGGCCAATTCCCGTGACACTGCCCGAGCACTGGTATCGGAATATGGAGCACGTGCTGCGTGGTCCACAACAGCCACAGCAACCTCTTCAATAACCTCCGTTGGAATGGGTCGTCGTCCTCTTTCTGAAGCTACTCTCAAATCACCTGTTGTCTCGAATTTCAGTACTATCTTCTTTAAGGCATTTCTTGATATCGGTTCTCTTCTAATTCCTTTCAGACGCCGATATTCCCTCAATGCTGCACTGTAATTGCTCCCGTTTAGATAGACCAATTTTGCTAACAGCGCCATATTTCCCCTGGTGGCGGAAATTGGAACTAATATTTTTTCCAGTGTAACTCGCTTCCGCATGGTCTCATTAGCATATTTACCGAATTTCAATGTAATTCGTTGATTACAGCCCGCGCTGGACCGCCGTGAATAGCGGCACTTTAATTGTAACCACCCGGTATTTCTATTAGCTTTATGACTATTTTTAGAAAGCAGCCAGTAATTTGTAATTCGGCCCACATACATTGAGCTAGTAAAAAATTAAGTAAAATGAAGTATCCTACTCCTGAAATTATGGGTATAAGATAATGATACCTCCTAAGCTATGCAATCCAATCTCATATTTAGGTTTAAAAATGCTATTCTAACCTAACTTAAAATATACTAGGTTATTTATGCTAGTTTTTACAGTTCTTTCCGTTTCACAACTAAAAGGTGTGATACTCACACCTTTATTCAATTCATGATCTTTATACAAATCAACAATGGACTATAAATCAAACCACTCCATGGTACGGTTCACCTATTAACCCTGTTCTCCAAGTAGAAAATTATTTCATTTATTTAGTTATGTTTGTAAGATAGAAACGTACGTTTTTATTCCCAGACATTTTAGGCGCCGTCTAAAATTCGCAGTCTTTATCACCTATTTTCACCCTCTTCGGTCCTAACTTTTAGCACTGAGTTCCCTAGCAGTGTTCTTCAGCATTAAATAAGATGGATACGTGGCATAAAGGGCAAACCGGCCAGTTGTGGAAATGCAGCACATACGACAGTGGATATATATATATATATATTAATGATTCGGATGCATTTTACCTACTGAATTTGAATTTAATTTCTAAGGCCTTTAGGCAATTTTGGTTCAGGCCGAATAGATCATGATTGGTGAAATGAAGTGGGAGGAAACGGGAGAACCCCGAGGAAACCCACCCACAGGGTGTTTGTCCACCACAAAGCCCATATTATGGCAGAATGAGAGTTTGAACCGACGACCCCAAGTGCCAGAGGTGAGCGCTCTAACCACTGATCCACCGTGGTCCGCACTTCAACTACTCTTTAGACCACGAGCCGCCACTGACTTATAGCCGACGATCTTGTATCTAATTTTCCCTTTTGAATAATTCGCTTTACCAGCTTTTTCCTTTAATACAAACTATAATATTTCATGGGACATTTTGCTTAAGGTTGCTCAATGCTAAATAAGTGTACCTACATGTTGTTGGATCTTCCGGAGGTTTTCTTTCTGATTACTGTGTCAAAATTATTATCCTACGCTTCAACGAATTTCGGTATTGTCTTGATCACGGAAAATAATAGTTACAGTGAAATTCCTTGAATCGAAGGATAATTATGTTTCGACGCAATAAATAAGAAAAACCTCCGGAAGCTCCATCAACACACAAGTACACATTACAATCAGCAATACCAACGGAATTAAAATACATAAAAGCAGAAGTTAAAATAACACGAGTTCTCTTTAATTCAACCAAGATAATTTTTTTCTTCTTTACATAGGCACTTCATATCGTATTACACAACACACATGGAAGTACAGAAGATAATGTAGTTAACAATAACAACCAAAGTATTTATTGTGTGGACATTTCGTGCACAGGCTACATACATATATTTATTAATTTAGCTCCTTCAATAAAAAACAAATTACTTTTTCGCCGTCCACTGGAAACTACTTAACAAATAGTTTAAGCATGAATAACAGGCAGTAAAGTTTACATTTCCTCATTGGCATTACTAAACAGTACACACATGAATAACGAAAAAATCTTCATGTACTCTTAACTTAATGCAAGCACGTTTACTTCTAGTAAATAAACAGTATTTTAAAATTAAGAATACTAATAATGAAAGAAATACTGAATATTGTGTATTTTCTCATTTAATGGGTTTATGTTGCACGGTGAAAAAAAAACTATTTCTTTGATGACAAATTTTCCTTGCGTTCTTCTATATCTATATATTTTAGAATAAGTTATGCTTACATGAACATATCGTACATGTGTGTGACTGAAGCTGATCCGGTGTTCACCGAATAGGATGCTGACTTTTCTCCACAACTATACAGAAATTATCAGCTCATACTAACTAGGCTGATATTTAAAAATGAATTGGCAAGGTTTAATGGCGAGCCACTTTATACCTACTCACACAATAAGTAACTGTAATACTGCCATAGTTACAAAAACAATTATTATTAATAAGTTCACAGGTCATTTGGATGGTAACTACAAAAACGTAAGTACGAGGGTTAATCAAAAAGTAAAAGCAATTTTTAAATAACGTGATAACCGGAATGGAAAGCGGTTGATGCAATGCAAAGCATTTGCATTGGCAGATGAGTAATTGGACAGCCCACCAAACAGTGCTTTGGTCGTTAATCAAATGGAAACCTCGAAGACAGAACGCTACGCTGCGGACTGCAAAGTCGAGGAACGTGCTGTAGTGTTTTTTTAGGGGGGGAGGGGGGGCACAGAGAAATTCGTCGGAGGATGTTGGCTGTTTCCTGGATAGTCCACGTAGTCTTAGCAGTTGATTGTAATGTTGATGGCCGACCAGATATACCATTGTCGGTTTTACTTATTTTTCCCGCTATAAATATTTGAATCCACTGAGAAATCTGATTGATTCACGGTGCGTGCATATCTGTACTGAAACATCCGACGGTGATTTTCCACAAGTTTCACTTCCCCTGCACAAAGAAAGTGCACTACGGCCTACAAGGAAGTGTCCATGTTTGTGTCCTCGTGGATGTAACACACCAACGAACTGTGCGTGGCTGAACAACCCATCAGCCAATGCAAACGTGTAATATTTCATCAGCTTCTCCCCATTCCGTTTACCACAAAATTTAAAAACCACCACTCAAGAGCAATGTTTAGACGCTAACGAGCTTCCCTGTACTGGGACGGGAGAAAGTCATAGTGTTGTTACTGTCCACTTCATTTTATCAAACTGATTTACTTTGTGATTCACTCTCGTATTTACGTTCTTACTCATTTATCGAACAAATGTTATCTTCTATAAGGCACAGATGATTATCATTTCTATCATTATTTAACTATTAACAACAACAAAACAAAAAGGAAGAAATGTATTACCACTGATAAAAACAGATTTTCTTTGTCTATGAACTACTAGTGGTGTATAATCTATATTCATATGGATAGAAAACTATTAGTACCTAACCACAGTTAATCAACTCAAATTAATGCCCACATATCAATGGCAATTTGCGATATTACATGGATCAATTACGCGATTTTCATCCAAGTTTCACGAAATTTGGAAAGTAAATTGGTAGACCCTTTAAACATATGGTGTCGAAGTTATAGAGGGTGATGGCCATAAATATCTAAGTTAAAGTTCAATAAAGACAATAAATATCAACTTTCGTATCTGTGGTGACACTGAAAAGCGTATTAGGTATTAAAAAATGAAGAAAGAAAAACACACACAAAACATTTCGTGCTGTTATGGCTAATCAGTATAATATATAAGTTTGAACTACTGCATCTCAAAATACCAACCGAAGCAAAACTAATGGTACACAGAAGTAAATTTACAACATTTTCAGTTAATCCACTTTTGTGTGAAGGCAGACGGTTTTAAAACAGCTTAAGGAACAAAAGTGGAATTGTGCTTATAATGATGACTACACGTGTGAGTTGCAGGGATATGATAAACACTACACAAACTAGCAATGATGATATAAACAGATAATTCTAGAAACAATAAGACAAAAAAAGGTGGAAGTGTGAGATTAATGAATAATAGTTAATGAGAATGATGAATAAATGTCTAAGAAATAATGAAGCGAATACGATGATATGAAATGGATTTTAAGCTGAAAGGTTACTTAGCAACCAAGGTTGCCCTTGGAAACGTACAAATAGTATGGTCGAACTGAATTAGGAGTCAATACCGAAATCACTACTCATCGTCATATAACCGTCATCGTCATAGCTACAAGTTCTACTTTCCACTACTAAAAGTGAAGGTGATTATCAAAGTAACTAAGGGCACTTCCCCGCTGCCAGGGCGGGTGAAAGTAAAATGAAGATAGAGAGAACCAGAGATGAGTTAACGTAAATAATGGGTTTACTTCAGGTACAAGATTGTTCCAAACAGTTATTTAAGCTACTTTATACAAAGATCTTATGTATGCAGATCTACTACCCTCTTTGCCTCGTTCACATGATTTTATTAAGTATAACACATTGGTATAATTGCCATTTTACATTAGTATTATTACTGATGATGTTTTATTGTGTTTATAATTCAACTTGATTATAGGTATGTACATAAACGAAAAAGTCATTATATTGAATTAAATTTTCATTTCTATATTGCGTTCGCTACGGTAATAGGTCTTGGAACCTATTCCCCGCAGATTCGTGGATACTACTGTAATAACATTGATATTCAAAGATTCGATGTTTCATTTCCTCCACAGTAATTACACAACTACTGAAAATACAGTATAGCCTTAATGTAGAATCATTAACATTTATGATCGAACAAAATAGTAACCATGAGCACTCATGAATTTTTACACGACTTCATGTGAAATACAGAGTTTTTTGGGGGAGGGGGGGGAGGTTGTTAACCAAACAAAAGGAGGAAGTTTCTTCACATAATACAATGCACACCTACAAAAACAAAATTAGCGTGAACTGGCTTTACACGAATTGCTTTATCAGTAAATTACAACTTGACAAGTATTCTATACGTATATAGCACAGAGATACATTATATCGTTCATTTTGAAATCAAGATGTCCGTACCACTTAGTAATGACAAATTAATACACATAACATGATTCATTTTTATAATCTTCACTCTACTTAAAAATTCTATAAACCAATTAGTTCATTTCCTAACTACTAACATGCTTTCTTTATTAATGGCTCGAAGCCATATTTTGCTCTTATAATTTTGCATAAAGTAAAAAGAGAATATTTACTTTTTCAATGGAATGTCACATAAATAAACGAACATTATTTCATCAACACCCACTGGAAATAAAATACTGACAACACAAATCATAAATTATTTATAATTTCAACAAGAGTAACTAATCTGGAACTTGAAACATGTTAGAAATAGATTCACAAAACAAAGACTTAGAACTAACAAACAACAACACTGGAATGAAAACAATATAATCATCCATCTAATCAATATAAGATACATAATAATGATCAATATATCATTGGAATGAGAGCTTCAAATAATGTATAATGCAGCTGTCAACAGTCTTGAAGTATTGGACACGAATGAAGTTACTTATTTCGTACATCGGACAAATAATTGGGTACCTCGAACTCTACTACGTGATGAAAACAGATGGACCTATACATGGAGCAGCGGCCCATGAACAGAGTTGTTGCAGAAGTCAATGCAGGTGCTAACCTCCCGTAACTTATTTGTGAAATAACATTCCACCGAATACAGTAGCTACTCTGTCTCACCAAGGTGTCACAAGTTATTACGTAAGTTTTAGAGGTGCCTAATTATTTGTGCCGTAAGCTTGCTTACTACGGATACATTATTAAGGCTAATTAATACTGTAAATAGAAATTAAAGCTCGCTACATTTAATAAACTGAATACAAAGTCAGATCTCATACAACATTAAATAGTTAGTGAATAAGAATTATCAAGATGATTTATTTACTTGGATAAGTATTTAAAATTGACACTGGGTCATTCCATGAAAATTCGAAGGAACAAATCTAAACACACTTTCCACCACACTATCTCAAATTTGGAAAATTTCCTTGGATGTAAATACCAATAAAATGACAGCAATAGGATATTCTAATAGATATTTGTCTTATAATTTATTTGTTTTCTTATTCAGGATCATAATTTGGAACATAAGCTATATTAGCCTTCATAAAAAAATCGATGTTTCATTTATAACAAATGTTTATGCAGAAACATCCTTCTGGCACTCACTTCAAAGAAACAGATTAAGATATGTGGCGCGGCCTTTATAATGAAAATATAACATAATATAGTCAATAAGTCAAACGAAGGATACTTTTTTTTTAAAGTTAGAACTTAGTTTTTAACAATATAAGGATATTTAAGTCAATATTTAATATTTTTCGACATTTTAATGCAATACAACTATTACACGATAAAACATTAAATAATTAGAATAGATTCATCTTTGTAGTTGGCTTAGTTGAGCCGTAATTTAAATCGAAATGTTGACACACATTAAATTTCAGACTGAATTTTCTCTCCAGCATGCCTGTTCCTTCATGAAATTATATAACTTTTTCTTCAATACAATGAACTGTAGAATCTTAAGTACTACGGATAAGTTACATCAATGTTCTAATCTTCTCAACTGAAAATCATAACATTGGTGAACTCATTGTGGACAGCAC
Source organism: Lepisma saccharinum (assembly GCA_022664845.1). Classification (NCBI taxonomy): domain Eukaryota; kingdom Metazoa; phylum Arthropoda; class Insecta; order Zygentoma; family Lepismatidae; genus Lepisma; species Lepisma saccharinum. The sequence continues at coordinate 64,311 of JAGDQP010006476.1, read as the reverse complement.
TGTTTGAATTGACTTGGAATGACCCTAATTGTTTATTGGTAATGATAATCCTGAATACTGATGCAAGAAACATACAAACATAAATATATAAAAGTACTTGTTTGTTTATTGGTTATGAATAACGATAATCTTGAATACGGACACAAAAAGACATATAAAATATAAAAGCCACAGTCGACCTGTGTGTGTGCATAGTTAACGACAATTCTTATCTTAGCTTTATTTCTTATCTTCATTTATTTCAGCGCAATTGACGTTCCCTTTAATTATCTTACATGATTAATGGTTACTTGTGTTTTAATGTACTTTCTCTCAAAAACGTGAATGAAGGCTAATAAAATACTTCGTCTGCGCATTTATTATTTTGACTTGACTCTTTATAAGGTATATTTTAATGATCAAATTTTCACGAACTGTTCAAGTTAATGGAATAAAACAAGCACACAAGCAAAATAAAACTGAAAAGAAAAAAATGTCTCAAAACATACAAATTTCGACAAAATCACCATGAAAAACTATATACTTTAGCATTAGAAGTGAAAAATATGTGCGAGGTGGAATAGATGCCTTGTTTGGATATTTCGTATAGTATACATAGACAGATATACAAATATCGCAAATACTGGAAAAACGTTCCTGATACAACATGGAGGGATCACAATGAAAGCATACAGATATTTTATACTGTATAACTTCAAAGGAAACTTATCTGTACAAACATTCTGCAAATTTCACTGTCCGTTAACGCGATCACATTCGCCATTTTGATAAGATCCTTCAATTGAATAAATAGTTTTTTTTTCTTCTTATGTCTCTGAAAACAGGAATTCAGAGACTTCTGCTTTTACCTAATTCTTCATGTTGATTTTGACATATTGTGTTTTATAAAAATGCACTGTTAGACTTACACGCAGGCAAAATATATATTCTCGTTGACATATTGTGTTTTATGTAGTTGGCTATATAGTAAAGGTAAAATTTGAATAGAGAGGAAAGGAACTTGCATTTATCTTAAGTTATGAGAAGTTACCAGATATTTACAAGTAGTTCCTAATCTTCAGCAGTAGTAGAGAAGGTATTACAGTATCATGTAGAACGACCGCTAAGAGAGGGAATCCAAAATGGCGGACAACAACAACAAAACCACTATATGTTCATATATTTTAAGAAACTACCTATTTGCAAAATACAACCAGTCAAACTAACCACCAAGAAAAAAATATCTAAAAACAGAACTTGAAAAATTCAATTTCTGAAAGGCGTAGCAAGTCACGTATTAAAAATAAATAAATACAGTATATAGTGTCAAGGGAAAGAATATATCAAGATGGCGAGTGTGATTTACCTTCGATATTAAACGATGATTCTGTAAACGAAAGCTTTATGAACAGTTTCAGTTAAGAGTAAATATCATTCAAAACTAGTGAATGTGTAAATATTCAATTTTTTGCCTATACAATCGACCAGCATAAAAATATCATTATAGTTTTATGAAATTCGTATATCTTTTGACAGTGTGAATATATGGAAAACGAATCAATACCAAAAGTATGTTCCATCGTTTGAGATCTGCCACTAAAGCAGATAAACCAATTAACAATTACGATTAAATATACATTTAACAAAATAAACGAGACTTTATCTTTGGACTTTTAAGATTCCGAAATACATCGCTTAATACATATACACAACTCCTCTCTACATGAGCATATGAAAATAAAATGTCAATTAATAATCACTATACAGATGAAAAACTACACATTCGAACAACCACCATATTGTTGAATTTGTGCATATTTTCCCAAGGCAATACATATTGCGTTCATAAATATCACAGACATTATTAATAATACTGCATTACTTTCCAGTGGGAATATATTTTTTCTCACTGAAGTGGAGATATTCATCAGGGATCAGATTGCTGACAATTTGGACTTTACAGTACAGGTAAATCCCATCTTCTACACCGATTCAATACAGAAGTATTGAAAACCATGTTTAAAGAATATTTTACATACTTTATTTAAATATATTAGACAGCTTCTCGTAAAATCTATCATACTTGTTATTTTAGTAAACTTCATGATGTCTGTCAGTGCATTGTGAAACTGTTAGTACTTACAACGTACATAATAAATTACTGTATTATATCGTACGTTCTTGACAGAAGTGGATGGTAAAAAGGCGGAAATAACTTACATTAGATACACATACATGTATTGAACATATAAATTACTCTTCTTTCTACCCAGTTTTCAAGAGACTTCTTGAAGTAAAATTTTTGAAGCTAAAGCCAGAAGAAGGCCGAGAGCTGCTGTTCCTATTGTTGTGTAAGATACTGCATGGTTAAAGACAGTGAGCTGCAACGGTACTTTCTGGAGATAATGGAGCATTATAAGCCGATCTTCAAGTGGATAAATACACTAAAAGAAAAAGAAATCATGTAAGAGTTTTCTCTTTTCGGTCTGTAAACTTAACGTTACTGAATATAAGAAACTTAAAAAAAAGATTAAAATACATTTTCGTTAATGCGGACAACCCCCTTATGTTATCGTTTGTCCCCGTAAAGTCCAAAAATCATCTTATACTTCCCCACCAATTTCTCGAATTTCCTCTTCATCTTATACTGATTCCACGAAACTGTGTAAACCACATTCACTTACTTCTTTGGTGAACTTTAAGTCTCCTTGTGTTGTAAAAGGTAATAAAACTCTACAGTTACGGAGCAAATTGATAACAAAGATTCTTAAGATGGATCATATAAGAAAGGCACTTCGCAATATTAATAAGGCAACTATACGGAATTGGGAGCAAGCGAATGGTATTTTCAATCAGTGGAAAAAGTCTGGTTTAGACCAGAAAAACCGTGCCAACGTTTCAGAGACTAACCAGACCAATTTTGATAGTACGAGGATAAATAACATCCAACTAACACCCTGTATAGTAGAATGTATAATCAATGGTCAGTCCATGCAAACAATGGAGGTGCTGTAAACATTTTATCATATTCTATGTATGAGATAAACTTTGGTAAACTTTATTTTTATATGGGCCAGTCTAGTAACTTTTGGACTTCGGCCCGTCAGGATTCGCCCCGTAGCTATTAAAATCCACACCCATGCCGGGACTCGAACCCGAGACCTTCGAGCCGTTGGCCTACCGCCGCAGACCGCACGACAGGTTCTATGTATGAGAGAATCAAATCTAAAGATGATTTACAAAAGTCAACAACTTCTCTGCATGCTGTGGCAGGTCAAATGCTTCCAATTGTAGGAAAAATACAGTTAAAATGTTAGATAGGGAATGCAAAACATAAGTTGGACTTTTATGTAGTAAACGCAGACTTACAGCATTCCTTGTTGGAACGCACAGATTTACAGCAGATCTGGCCGCATTAACAGCAAGTTTTTAAATCAAACGCGACTTGGTGCCAAACAGAAACAGAAGAGTGTTTGTCGCCCTCCACACCTATAGAAAGGTTACAACTATTTATACAAAAATTCGTAAAAGTTTTAAACACAAGTATTTTAGAATCTATAAAAAAAATATAAGGTCAGTATTGATTTAAAAGAGAACGCTGTCCCGGATTTTCGTAAACCGTACACCATCCCTTACAGTTTGAAGGAAAAAGTGCACAAAGAATTAAAAAAAACTTCACGTACACTCCAATTGTGGTAGTACCAATAAAGCAAGCGTCAGAAATAAGACTTTGTGCTGACTTTACAACAACAGTAAATAAGCATGTCACGAATATGTCCTACCCGATTCCTTCGTTAGAGGACATACTACCCAAGATCCAAGGAGCTACGACATTTGTTGTATTAGACCTAAATCTGGCATACATACACCCACCATTCCAAAATAAACCGAACGTTTTAAAAAAACAAAAAAAAAACAATGTACATTTTGGAACAAATCATTTTTATTAATCAATGTATTCCCCTTCTGCATCGATACACATATTTGCACGCTCCAACAAGTTGTCAAACGACTTCTCCATGTCCTTTATTGGAATGGTCTTTAGGACGGCGGTCGTCGCCTTCTCAATGGCTTCAATCGATGCGTGCCACTTTCCTTTCATCGCCAAATGCAGTTTCGGGAACAGATAGAAATCGCACGGAGCGAGATCTGGTGAATAGGGCGGATGATGCAAACGAATAATGTGATTTTTGACCAAAAATTCAGTTACAAGTCGCGAACGATGTGATGGTGCATTATCGTCCAAAAGAGTCCAACTGCCGATTTCTCGATATTCGGGCCGAATACGACGAATTCTTGCCAGCAAACGCTTCATGACGCCCAAGTAAAACTCTCCAGTGACTGTCTGGCCGGGCTGAACAAATTCTTTGTGGATAATTCCTTTTGAATCGTAAAAACAAATCAGCATCACCTTAACTTTTGACTTCACCAAGCGACTTTTTTTGGGTGGTCCTTCATCCGGCGCTCTCCATTCAGCACTTTGCCGCTTTGTTTCGGGCTCATATTCAAAACACCACGTCTCGTCACCAGTTACAATCGATTTCAAGAAGTTTCGATCCTGCCGAGCACTTTTAACAATGTCTTTGCAATGCGCAATTCGATCAACTTTTTGGTCTTCGGTGAGTTTGTGTGGTACAAACCGCGAATTAACCTTCTTAAGGCCCAAAACTTCGGTCAAAATGCGGTATGCGGTTGTTTGAGGAATGCCTAATTCCATTTCAATAACTTTCACCGACGCTTTTTTGTTATGTTTGATGAATTCACGCACTTTTTCGATGTTTTCTTCCGATAATCCGGTTCTGGGACGGACTGATCTTTCGTCATCATCCAGCGTCTCTCTACCCGATTTGAATCGCCTGAACCACTCGTAAACTTGCGTACGGGATAGACACTCATCACCATATGCATTTTGTAGCATTTGGTGCGTTTCAGTAAAAGGTTTACCCAGTTTAACACAAAACTCAATTGCAGCTCGTTGTTTGAAACTCATTTTCCGACCGATGTACACAACACACTGACAGTTGAAACGCAATAACTTTGTTGCCGTGCATCCAAATGTCATGACATTTATACCAGTTGTCAATGAGGGACTACGCCATCTACCGGTAAAATATTACAACAGATGGCACTAGTGGTACTATTTGTTTTCAACAGTTCGGTTTCTTTCGGAATGGAGGGTGTACAATTGGAACTCGATGATAAGGCTAGAAAATCATTGGTCATAAGTACACCCTGGGGGTTATTCGAGTAAAAACGATTTACATTCGAGCTCTCCATTTATTTTCCAGAAATTCATGGATGTGACATTGGCCGAATTCCCGTTCGCTCAGGCATTCCTAGATGATGTGATCTTCAATGAAAAGGATGTTGAGGACTGTTTCCACAACACTTGTGCGATATTGAATAAGTTTCAACAGTTAAACACACGAGTTAAATTATCTAAATGCCAATTTTTTGCAAAGGAAGTTGAATATCTAGGGCATTACATATCAGCTCAGGGACCTTTGCCGAAGCATCAAGCGGCAGTCTCCAAATGTGCAATTCTAAAAAATCAAACGCAATTAGTCGTTTTTGGTTATGGTTACCTTTTTCTCAAAACGTATACCAAACTTAAGCTCCTGGTTACATCATTTACACGATCTATTAAGAAAAGACTCCCGAAATAAGTGAACAAAAAATCACCAGTTAGAGTTCGAACAAATAAAAGAAATGATAGCGACCAGTGGACGGTTAGCAATTTTCAACCCTGAGGAAGAGGTAATCGTGTTCACGGATGCCAGTCCATATGGAATAGGGAGTGCAGCTATGTAACCGTGGTACCGGTGGTAAGTTAAAAACAGTGTCATGTGCATCAGCGACTTTATCTTCAGCGGAGGCCAATTACAGCCAGTTCGAAAAAGAACTTTAAATTTCGCGGTACGAAAGTACCATAAATATATGTTTGGAACATTTTTTACTGTCTGGACAGATTCCATCCCAGTTCAGATGATTTTTGGAGAAGAGAAACCACACTGCCTTCTACGGTACACCAAAGACTACTTCGTTGGGAAACGATACTATCAGGATATTTCTATAAAATAATTTACACAAATCAGGTAAAGGTGCAAGACTGTTTATCCCAATTATCCATGCCTATAGCAACGTAAGATCATGATCGGAACAATACATTCTAGGCATAAATAACAGTTCACGAATACTGCCGCGATTACAGGAGACTCGGCAAGATAACGATCTAAACCGTATTTTCAACTAGGTACAAAAGGGGTACCAACGCATCTACCAAAAATGTGACAAAACGTAATGTATAAAGCATTTTTTCGGAGAGACGGGCCAAGATACATATCCAAAACTAATGTTTATTTCTGGGATGTCGATTAATTGTACCATCTTTTTTTCAGACACGAACTATTAAAAAGCTTACATCAGCAACATCTAGGAATCAATCGTATGAAAGAAATAATAAGAAGTTATTATTGGTGGCCAAGTGTGGAACATGAATTGGAAGCTTATCTAACAATGTGTGCCATGTCAAGAAATGCACAACCAGACACCTTAATTAATTTCAAATCATGGAAAGATTCCACAAAACCATTTGAAAGAGTGCATGTGGATTTTTTCGATTATTCAGGTCATAAGTTTCTCATCCAAGTGGATTAGTATTCAACAGATCAGAGGTACTACAGCAAGAAACGATATCAGTTCTGGATATTGCTGGATTTGTAGGCTATCCTACAGTTCTAGTTGCAAACAATTGTGGCAAGATTCTTTTCGCTTTGGATTGCCACAACGATCTTCAAGTATCAACGGACTCCGCACATATTTTTTTTTCTTCTACCAGATGACGAGGAAGACTCATACTCCCTCCCACTCACTTCCTCTGCTTGGATACACGTAACAGTAACCTACTTGGGACGTCTCGCTGTATCACCACTTGGCGCCGCCACCACGCAGACTTCAGTCAGGTGATGGACGAACGGAAAATTCCAGATGGCTTGAGTATTGAAGACCATCTTTTCCCCAAGAAGAAGTATTTTTGTGTTTCTTTTCACTTTCAAAAGTGCAAGCTGTGCTAATGACCATGTGTACATTTTTTGTACAGTGTTTATTATATTATTACATTTCACTTAAGAACATATAGAAACACACCTTTTATTGCACTACTTTTTGTGGTGACGCAAAACGTGCAGTTGATTAGAGCGGCGCAGTGATACTTGTTAGAAGGGCCAGAACGACAGTTAACGGTCGGTGCCAACGTCTGGATCTGAACCAAAAAGTCTGGATTGGTTCCTTTAAGTTTCCAACGGTTTTTTGGGTGTAGCTCTGGGTTCGCTGTTGTTGAAAGTCAATGAAGAAAGTGTGGTGTGAAGGTTGGTGAGGCAAACCAACCTAATTAAGCTGCTTTGGACGATGGTATTTTTATTTAATATAACAAGTTTTGATTCTTCGTAACAGAATTAAGTTCCACATATTCGTCAATGACAGTGCATCAAAACCAGCGAATATAACGTATTTCTTCGAATCGAAGACGCCATCGAATCTAAGGCGCACCTCAATTTTCGCATCACTTTTCCAGGAAAAAAAAAATCGAATTATTCATATTTTAACCTTTGCGGTGTTTATTTAAATATTTATAGGTTACCTGCTACCGGTTCCCTACTACAAGTGAATCTCGCCAACGAAACCTGACTACCAGTATGTACTGGAAAACATCAAGATTCTACCGCTTTTCCGATTATGAAACTGATAACAAATGTTGTTGACCAAACACAGCAAATTTAACGGGGAAGAATTCCACTGACCATTTTCTTATCAGGAAAACAAAATGTTGATTGTTGTAATGCAATCGGTAATTTTAAGGAAACTTAAGAAGCTACATATTTGTTTTTAAAATCTTAAAATAAGCAAACAGCGCTGGACTGCATGAAAGACTTATAATTTTAAACATAGAAAACAAAATAACTGCAACCCTTTAAATCGTCAAAGCCATAACGAGAACACGATTAGTAGTATAGTCTGAATGATTCAAATTCTCTAGAATACTGTGGGCTTATGCTTGCACAAAACATTTTCTTCCCGACAGCAGCGATACTAGCAACAGAGAAAGATGATTTTGGTTTTACATCCACCTTCGATAATATACTCAGACAATATTCGACAAACCGTCTGAGCAATCCAAATATTCGACCTCGTGGTGGTCGAGAGGTCAGAACGCTCCCTTTTGTGCGCGTGGTCACGGGTTCAAATCTCGCCGGGATCCATTGAACTGAGTGGTTCGGAGCCCTTTTTACCAAAAACTGTAGGTTTAGAAGCTCACCAGCTCGTTTAGGACGTTAATAACAACTCACTCACAGTCGCGGAGGATAATTTTTGAATGATGACTAGTTCATCCGAGCTATGGTTTTAAATTATGAACCAACGGTCACCGAAAATACAAAGAAAATTTCAATCTAAAATTTCTGTATAAATTAGTACATGGAAATTTTTGAACTGAATCATTCTTGCTTGAACTTCATTTTGCATTCTTACTACACTCACTTGAAGCAATTATCTATTCTATATAAATCGGCCCAATCTTATAAACCACTCAACACTAGCATATCTTCCATAGGTTGCCCAAGCTCTACAACGAGCTACTAACGAACACTGGTGTGTTCAGCAGACAAACTACATTTAATTCAGCCGTAAGACGCTTTCCATGTTACCATTAACTTTTGATCCTTTCTTCATTTTGTTTACTATTAAATACAAGTTGTTTTTTCTGACATACTCCAATGTAAAATGTATAGTAGTAGTAGTTTTTTTTTTTTTTTTTTTTTTTTTTTTAACGCGTGCACTGTATCTTTCATTCGGACAGTCAGAGATAGTTTGCAATAACAGTTACACTATTCAAGTCGTGTTTTCATCTTCTATAGTTTCTTTTCAGACTTTCTTATATCATAGCATAAAAATGTTGAGGTAAAGTTTCGGTCGGAATTGTTACTGTGAGAATATCTGAGATAATTACCGTAAGCGAAAGGAAATTCCACTTATAATTACTTTTTACTGTAATTCCACTTATAATTTCCTTTTACTGTAATATGAAGTAAACAAACAATAATAATAATAAAAATAAACCGTAAGGTATGACTTATTTATAAAATAAATGAACATTACGTTTCTACCTAATGATTTGAAATCTAGTTATGAAACAGAATCGAAAACTGACAAACTCACCTTCAGCATCTGCACACCTTCATTATTAACCTCAGCATATGCAGAACAAAGTAGGGGCAATAACAATAAAGGCATCAGGAAGTTCAAAACTTCTGTTATTTCTGGAGTGTGAGAAAGCCAATGAACGAGATTGACAGTGGCCCAAACAACTGTAAGGGATACTAACGAAACCATCCATCTCTGCAGAGCTATAGACGATACTCGAAGTCTTACCTAGAAAGCAATATTCACGTAAAGAAATTCTTCAAACATTACATGCAACTCCTTTACACCACTTTTTACAATTTCTTAAAGTACAATTAATTTACCACTTCACTGTTTTGATCACTTCTGTTTTAAGACGTTAATTATTTTCACATAAGGACGTGTGCGGATACGAGTTAAAATATTAAAAAAGAATCGAATTTCGGTCTCCTTACTGGCGGTAAGTTGTTCTGTCTATTCCAGCTAGACCAAATCAAACATGACAACATGACCAAATCCTGTAGATACAATGTAGTACTCGGACCTTAGATCAACCTGTTTAATCAGCAGAACAACCGATCAGAAGTCGTGAGACTAGAATTCCATCCTCCTTCAGTACTGTGACCACTTCCTATGTCCATTTTTTAACTCGCTTCTACCTTATTTCACAACATGATGTAAATATTCTGTTTAAGGCCTCTTTTAATACACAGCTGTAACGTGAAAAATATCTGACATGGGACGTTTCATACCAAAGCGACTATAGTATTACATAATATCGTCGGCTTCATTCCAATGCACTTTTAACAAAGAAAATACAGTCTCCTGAATTTTCGCATATAACGCTTTGGAATGAAGCCGACGATATGTTATAGTTTTGCTGTAATGTTACTGATTTGTATTTGTACTCATATATTGTTTCAGGCTCCTGCAACTTGACAAGCATCAAATTAGAGAAAACTACGGGAAAGGAATCGAATAGAACCCCTAATAAAATATTCCGTTTTCTAGATAAATTGATTTCCACTCCACGTCATGTTACTAGTGTGTAGAATTATAGGTGAATTCCGGCTGTCTTTGACATGATCGGAACTCCTGCTTATTAGTCGAATGGTTAAAAAGTTCTCACTTTCGGCGCAAGATGACCCGTGTTAGATTCCCAATGGGGACTCACGGATATGCAGTGTTGACTCACAATCATGAGGAGTGAGGCCAACTGGGAAAATCCTTACATAAAGAAGTAGCGAACTCCGATCATGAAAGCTCGGGCTAATTAAGAATATAATGTAAGGAGGATGTTTGGCAACATAGCCTCTCTACAATTTTATTTAATTCCTATTATGTGACTAAGCTTTTGGCGAAATGCTGCCACCTTTCTACGTCTGTGTGAACTGTGAAGTGCCCGTACACCTATCTGTATCTCCAATAATGTAATATTTTTTTCCCACCTTATTTTATCATTTATGTATTCATGCATGTGTTCCACGTACTAAAATTCTGTAGCTCTTTTAGCACAAGTTAAGTAATAAACTTATAACATCTCTATCCCATCTAAAATATTGTCACACCGACAAATATAAGGAACCGAAGAAACCCTGTCTTAATAAACATATCATCTCGGTATTCTGTTGTTGTTGTTGTTGTGGTGGTGGTGGTGGTGAGTGAGTGTGTGTGTGTGTGTGTGTGTGTGTGTGAGGGAGAGAGGGAGAGAGAGAGAGAGAGAAAAACAAAGCACGTTTAAGATTAAAACAATATATCTGGTGTAGTAAAAAGTAATCCATTATTTTGCCAATAGATGGCTTCAGTGATCTGTATCTCGCGTTGTATAAGTCCGATCGGGTTCAACGAGATGGCGTTCAAACGATGACATTGCGTACTACAAACACTGTTCAGATAGTTGTGATGAGTTGACTCAGTGTTGTGTGAGCGCGCGTCAAAATGGACACTAGCAAAGAGAAAATACGCTATATTTTACAGTTTTTCTTCGATAAAGGCGAAAACGCAAGCCAGGCGGCTGCAAATGTGAATAGTGTTTATGGTCCTGATACTGTAACAGCCAATCACGCGCAATTTTGGTTTCGTCGATTCCGTGCCGGTAATTTTGACGTCAAAGATGTACCACGCACTGGAAGGCCAAGTGTCGAAAATGTCGATAAAATAATGGACATTGTCGCGTCCGACCGTCATGTAAGCACTGTTTCGATTGCCCAAGAGCTAAACATTGCACAAAAAACCGTGTGGAACCATTTGCATAAGGCTGGATACACAAAGAAGCTTGATGTATGGGTGCCACACGAGTTAACGCAAAAAAAACCTCATGGACCGAATTTCCATCTGCGAATCGCTTGCCAATCGCAACAAAAGCGACCCATTTCTGAAGCGGTTGGTGACTGGTGATGAAAAGTGGATCACTTACGACAACGTCACGCGAAAACGGTCGTGGTCGAAGCGTGGTGCGCCGGCGCAAACGGTGCCCAAGCCAGGAAGGTTTTGCTATGTGTTTGGTGGGATTGGCAGGGAATTATCTACTATGAGCTGCTCCCGTACGGCCAAACCCTTAACTCAGAACTATACTGTCAACAATTGGACCGTCTGAAGGCAGCATTCGCCCAGAAGCGCCCAGCTTTGGCCAATAGGAGAGGCATTGCGTTCCACCAGGACAACGCCAGGCCACACACATCGATAGTGACTCGCCAGAAGCTTGGTTGGGAGGTTCTTATGCATCCACCTTATAGTTCGGACCTGGCATCTGTTCCTGTCCATGGCGAACACGTTTGCTGGTGAAAAATTCGCTTCAAGAGAGGCTTGTGAAAATCGACTGTCTCAATGTTTTGCCAATAGGGAAAAGGGCTTCTATGAGAGAGGCATCATGATATTATCTTCCAAATGGCAACACGTTATCGAACAAAACGGCGCATATGTGACCTAAATCGGATCATTCTAACTATGGTAAGTCAAGCCTTCAATGTCATGCAAAAATAATGGATTACTTTTTACTACACCATATATAAGTGACTACGTAGATGGCAAAATGAAAGAAGAAAAAAGTAATACGCTTTGGCTTGCACGAGTCAAAATTTAGTTTCAACTATTACGTTACGACAAGTCGCCAGATAAACAGAGTTTGCAAAAGAACTGCAATTCAATAGTTAATTATTACACTTCTACAAACTCAAAATATATCATTAAAAAATAAAAAAAATATCAAGTATATATTTATGTATACAAAAATACCAACCATTATTTTCCAATACTTATGAAGAATTTCGTTACTAGGCATGAGGGCAGGCTTGGTAGTAGGCACATTAGCAGTTTCTTGTGTACTTTCTGTCACTGAATATACTATTTTCACCTCATCTCCTTGATCTCCAGAATCCTACAAAAAACACACATAGGATTAGTTAACACAAACTTCTTTAGCAGATTTTACTAAAATATAAGTACACCATTACAACTAATGGAAGTGGAAAATTATTATTCTAATAATTATTCCACGTAATGACCGTGTCCTTATTTTTGTTTTTCAATAATTTAATTCACAGTAATTTATTTTATTCATTTTCCTAGGCAAACTGACCTTTCAGTCTTATACGGCATTATTTGAGAAATACACATCTTTACGGAGGAATTCTGTTCATATCTCTTACATTAGCATCTCTAAACTTTCTGTATGCTTAGGAGAATAAACCTGTAACCACAGTCAATTTTTAACTTATACTGTTTGGAAAAAGAATAGCGAAGTTATCGGCCCTGACTTTTATGCAATGTACTAACACGGAATTAACCTGGTGTTATTGACGAGAAATGACAGATTCCTTGCATTTCAATTCAGGCAGTTCAAGAAAAATAATGCAACGGTCAAGTTTTAGGTAATTATTTTTCTATGAGCTCTTTATGGCAATTTAAAGACTCGTATCTTTTAGTTTCTCCGGGGGAAGGGGGACTAAATATTCCTTCCTACTTCTTAAAGATGGTTGCTGATAATTATTACTGATCCCCTGTGCGATGAGCACGCGCCGTGGATCGCGCATGAGGGAAGTGGGGTGGTCAGTCCCACGCTCGACCACTTTTATCTCCCAAGGTGCCCAGGAATACCAAGGACACTCAGGTACTGAATTTGATAGGAGGCTGAGTGCATTTCAAAGCGCCAGGTACGGGAACACTGCGAAAAACGTCTGCAGTGTTCTGGCCCGATTCGTAATCAGAGGCGCTACCGCCTGAGAAATGGCGACTCCTGATATGCTGCACTACTTTTGACAACTCATATCTTACAGGGTGCACAGAAATTGACAATTTTGAAGGAAGGAACGAAAATTCCAAGGTTTCGGAAATTTTTGCTTTCTTCCGTAACAAAGTACGTACTAGTTGAGTACGCACTTCTAGGTACTTTATCGAGAAAATACCTTACGAAGGTATATTTTTAATGTTTCCAGTCTTCATCCTTCAGTGCGTAGTTCTTTCGCTATGCATGCTGAAACCATACCATTAGAACCCCACGATAATGGTGTTATTACTGCTTTAATTATGAAGTAGTTATTGGAACAAATTAACTAAATCGGTGCAACTTTAATTCTGTAGTGCTTTAAAGAGTCTTCCAGTCCTCAAGGCAAAATAAATAATACGTTTAGATCAATATACAAGGCAAAATACAATTTTCAAAGTTGTAACTTTGCTCACAATACTCATATCCTTTACTTTAGTCTGTATATTGGTTATTTTGCGGAACTGTCAAAGAGCTTTCCGTGATTTTTGATACGTTGTTCACCATATCCGAACATTATTGACAGAATTCAGAAAAAAACAAGCACATAATGAAACCTAACATTCCCCTAATCTTATGTAACCTTACCTAACCTGGATAAACAGCCGTAACTGATCACAGTCGAACATGGATATCTTACGTGAAAATGAGAAAAACAACGAAAATCCAGATAAAATATATGTAAATTGTGTGAAGTCCACCCGAGGCTGTGACCATGAATTGCACATTGTATTTGATATAGGAAGTCAAAATTAGTAAAATAGTGAAAGCTCGAGTATAAAATGTAAGATAGGTTACGTATCAATGATAAATACGTTTGAAACGTTTTGACGGCAACAGATATTTATTTCTACATGTTTCTGTGAATAATTTATTAGAACACATTCATGATTTCCTCTTACGAAGTTAACTCAACATACGACGTTAGACATTAGCCGGAACGTTTCAAATCATGCTGCAATGTCACATCACATTGTGCCCTCCGGCCTCTCAACTAAAGACGGCCATGGCAGAGCTCCTTCCTTCTCCCATAGTTAATCAAACATTGTAAAATATCCTGTAGTTGGCAGCTCTGTAATTAACAGGATGTTTATACCGAGCCGCCGTAGCTCAGACGTAGAGCGTTGGCGTAGCATTAGGGAGATCATGGTTTCGATCCCAACGGCCGACCATCCTGACGGTTTTTTTTCCCTCAGTCACACCAGGCAAATGCCGGGATGGCACCTTTAACATAGGCCCTGGTTAACGCCTTTTAGAATCCTTTCCCCTCCCCTATCCCGGCCTGAGCCTTAAATGCTAAAGGCCATAAAAAAATTCAATTCAACAGGATGTTTACACGTAGTTCTACAGCTAGGCTCTCGCGACTAGATTGGGTGGTGCAGAAATAATGATTAAACATTTCTTTCTATATTCAATTCACCCCTACCCAATTTTTTCTTCTATTCCTTTCAGAACAACTGTAAACATACCTGGTTTTGGTCAGCAGCATCCTGAGTTAAGCCAGCATCTCTCATCCTTTTATGTTTGGAATTTTTTTGCAGCTCATATGTTTTCTGTCTATCAGCTTGCACAGGTGGTGGTACGGTTTCATCTGCTTCTGCTAAGTCATCAAAGTCGTCAATCCAAACATAATCTACAACGAACAAATCAAGTAGTTACGTTAGTTAAGGCAATCCTTATATTTCCTCTCTCTTTTTCTCTTTTTAGTAAACAAGTTTTTATTTTACCAACAACTTGCTCTTTTTCTTGTAAATAAGGAATTATTTCTTACATTACGTAAAGTAATACAAGAAACTCACCTTACAAATATAAGCAGAAGCTAGTAATATATTAAACAGTAAATAGTTAAGAGGATGCAAATATTCATTTTCTTCATACATATCTGCCATATAACTTGTCAGAAAACTTTTAAACAGAATAAATTAACACTTAAGATATCATGCACCACATTCATTTTATACAAGATGGAATCAAATTAAAACAACTAAACGGAAATGAAAATTCTGATATTGCCTCCTTTGTCAGTTGTATAGATACTGCCTCAGATATTTAGTAAAGTTCCTGCTCTCTTTTTTTTTTCCCGGTGAATATAGATAGCTGTCACTGCAGACATGTGACAAAACCAATTTAAGTTTCTCGGCGAAAGCACAATACTGTTAAGCCTTTACGTTGTAAAAATTTGTTTATTATTAGTGTAGAAACGGGAAATGAACGTAGTCTCACAAAAACTGAACGTAGCTGTGACTCGAGAAAACATCGGATGAGGTGATAAGTTGATTTAAGGAAAAGGACGCATCGGTCTGAAAGAAACAGGAATGTGCTACGATTCTATGCAACATAAACCACACTAGAACAGTCTCTGATACTTAACCTGTCAAAATTAAGGGAAATGAACTATCCCACAGGCTGTTGCATCGGTAAGAAGCCGAAGGAGACTTCTCCACCAAATCAATTGCCGACGAACGATGGTATCATTATTTTTAGCTAGAGACCTAACGGGCACGGTAGGAAAGTTGCGGCTTGAACTGTCAGTTGTGATGTCTGGCTTTCTCTGAGACCATATTCGTTCAATTTTTGAGCACGATAATTAAAGGGAACTTAGCAACATCCGGTTACCAATTTTTTGTGCTATCTTGGTGGAACGTGGTTCTGAACAAAGAGATATGAGAACAGCGGTGCACGAGTAGCAGGGCACAGGCCGAAAAGATGTTTACTACCATGAAACTGACTTACTGCCTACCAAATGGTACACGCGTATTGATAAATTTGGTTTGAATTCACCAGTCCCAATACAGGAGTATTTGTGGAAACTTAACAGTGTATTGAATCGAGATGATTCAAGCTTAATGTTACTAAAATGGTCCATAAATACGAAGTTCGACAAACTTCTTGTTTAATCCTTTAGGATTACTTTTCACAGCCAGTGAGAAAGCACGTTGTAACACTATCATGATTATCAGACATTTTCTGTCTTAGTTTCTCCTGATTTTTTTCATGTTTAACAGATCTATCTAACACATTTTCCAGGTTGCACACCTAGATTTCCCTATAAAGTTTCGTAAATTTTAGTCCCTAAGAGGTAAAAACCATTGTTTAACTAAAATGTTATCGCAAAAGGCAAAGAAAACAGAAAGAAAGAGTGCAAATAACGAACAAACATGGCGGCATTTTTAATTTTCAGTTATGGGCTACATAAGCAATTATGTCCTAAAACCCGTCATAACTGAGGATAATGTTCCTTGGCGATCAATTTCCCGGAGGCAAGGATAGGGAAGACTGCGACCAGGGCCTTAGTTGAGAAACCTCAATCAGAATGGCTGGCAACACGGCTCGAATCTACGTGCCTCCCTGCTGCAGATCCAAAGTGCACAACGTTAACCACTCGACCACGGGGAATATGTACACGGCGTTTCAAAATTCACAGTAACTGTCATTTCTTCACTCTAAGTCTGATTTCTTTGGGATTTTATATCACCTAAGTCTTAATTTTCCTCCCTTGATAACAGTTTAAAACTATCAGAAATTCGAAAATACCTGACGGAGACTAATTCCCAAGGACAGACACGAATGGTTAAGTGTTTATTCGATACCTTCATTTTATCTGATCATATCTCTCTCTCTCTTTCACTTACTGCAATCCCTTATGGATGAAATGTATTCATAGAATGGGGTTGGGTTAAGCATTCTACATAATCTATGCGAAAAGGTAACACGTAGTACAATCAAAGTGAACAGAAAAAAAGAGGACATTCTATTGGTAAAACTAGGATAGTCTATTTTCTTTCGATCACACGACTGTACAAAACAGCAGCTCTTTATTTTATGCACTACTATCAACTAAATTATTTCATTTTTCCACCAATATCGAAACGCAGGGTCCTGTAGAATCCTCCTGAAGACCGATGATTGGCTACCAGTGTCTTTTAATAGTTGGGCGGGATACAGTCCTTAATATCTGGTAACGGAAGTTAGTAATGAAACGGTAAAAAGAGTTCTGTAATTATTAACTAAGAACGGGTTACGAATGCAATATTTAATATTATCTTGATACGAAACAGGGAGAAAAATACGAAAGAAGTCGATAAAAAAGGAAATATTCTTGGTTGGAAATAAATAATTTGAAGTCTGATACAAACACAACGTATGCTACTAAAATCCACAGCAACACATCTCCAAGAATTCTGAACCATACAGTATACAGAGAGTTCATAAATTTCTTATCTAATCTGAGGAAGCACACGGAAATGATATAGAATTCCCACACTAGACAACGCTAATGTAGAAACATTAATTAATTAATTAGTGTGGTTCGATATGTAGAGCCCTGAGCTTTTTGCGCTTTAAAGCTGGAAACTTCCAATCAGAATTTAGTATTTTGTCGTTTTTACAGCCTTAATTCGCGTTTGGTCACAAACTGATTGAACATTGATGGAAAAATATATGACATTTGCTTGGGCTATCTTCAAGTCTTCAATGTGTATGTTTTAATTTCAAATATTGTTGTCCCAAGATATTTTCGAGCACACCTTATGCTCTACTTCGGGAACGAACCAACGAATTTTATACACATAGTAAGAGTGAAGAAGAAAACGACAAATAGTAAAAAGCAATATGAAGAAAAGTGAGAGAATTTTTGCCTTGGCACTGTTCTAGTGTTGCCAGGTCGTACATACGAACATCAGTAAATGTGAAGAAATAACTAAATTGAAAAACTCCGACAGTGACCTAATATTGTTTGTTCAAAAGATGTATACTTTATACCTTAAAGAGTAAAATGTAATGAATGTAAATATATCTCCAAGCAACCTAATATCTGAGTTTTATTTGTCATTTTTTTTTTTTACCAGAGATAAGATCTGTACCAGTGATAAGATCTTAAAGATGGCTGAATTGGACATGTTTATTTGTGTTTTCTGAAAATCTACGAAAGAAGACCAAGATTTGTGTTAATTACATTTATTTTCGGACATTTAGAAAATCGATTTATGAAGTATTCTAGACCAGACGTCTTCAAATGGCGGACTCGGGTCCGGATCTCGAAGCTTTTATTTCCGGACCTTCACAGTTTAATACGTTGTCAAAGGTAAAACAGAAAGTAAATTAACTATATTAAAAACACGATATTCAGAATAAACTAGTAGATAGAGCACATATATTTCAAAGAAAACTATACGACTAATGTGTCACGTCTACTTTGAATATTCGCTCCACAGATGGCACTAGCGTACATTTAACTGAACGGAACTCTCCTACCTTGCCCCCTTTCATCATGTTTCGAACTAAAAAAAAAAAAAAAAAATAGAAGTGTAATATGACGCTGTGTTTACTTTGTAATTATTAAATACAATTATACGAAGTAACTAATAATCGTACTGTCTTCTTTTATTACCTGTATGGACCGCAAATGCCTTTTCATTGCGATTTTACTATCAATCCACAGACCTCAGAAATAAATAATTATTCTAGACGATGGGTAATTGTTTTGAGAGACCTGAAACGGGATTTTCAGTGTTGGCACATCAGTAGAATGGCCCCACTTGGGCTTGTTTTGAATTTAATCAGAATTTAATCTATTTCATAAAAGACTACGAGCCATATTATAGAACCTGAAGGTTTTGCTTGAGCTAACCTATAGAACATGCAATAGGAGGCCGTTGTAGACTATTTCCCCCAGCCGCCGTGGTGTATTTGTTAAAGAACACAGCGCATTTTATAAAACCTACAGAACATTGTATAGACGGTAATAGTATGTCCGACACTTAAAACCACTTTCTAAGAAATTGCATGATTTTACCGTACCTGGCTGATAGCAAGGAGTCGATTTTTCAGGGCTGCATGATAGGCTACGGCTACCTATGTTTGCTGGTTTTCCCGATCGGGAATTTCCCAATGACATTAATTTTTTGTAAAAAAAAAAAAAAAAAAAAAAAAGGAGTATGAGCGTATTTTAATATAGCCCACACAAGGCTACGGTACCTTTCTTCATCGCCTATTTAACATAGCACAGGAATATAGGCTAGTTACGTCCTCCAACACAATGAAAGGGTACGAAGCACCATAGGAGAGATTACACGATAGCAGAGGCTATATGCCCTATATAATAAATCACAGCCATATTCAATCCACTAGTGGATGAGGCCTCTCCCCGAAGATATATATATATATATATATATATATATATATACCAGGTGTATGCGTATGTTTTTGTCGGTTTTTGTGGTAAAGAAAACACTTAATTTTCAAGGGGAATTAACTTTGTTTTATTCAGAATATTGGCCATCGGCTTCTACACATTTCGCCCATCTTTCAGGTAACTGATGCATACCATGCCAGAAAAACTGCTTGTCTTTTGCGGCAAACCATTCGTCGAGCCATTTTCCAACGTCTTCGAAATTGCTGAAGTGCTGCTCTGCGAGCGCGTGCCCCATTGATGCAAAGAGGTGATAGTCAGATGGCGCCATGTCTGGGGAGTACGGCGGGTGCGGAAGGATGTCCCATTCAAGCGATTTAAAGGTGTCTTTCACTAGTTTTGCTGTGTGAGACGGCGCATTGTCGTGTAACACAATCACTTTGCCATGTCTTCGGGCCCATTCCGGTCGTCTTTCGATCAATGCGTGATTTAAATTCATCATTTGTTGGCGATAGCATTGTGCATTAACGGTTTCGCCGGGCTTCGAGAGTACATAATACACAATACCGCTCTGGTCCTACCAGACACAAAGCATGGTCTTCTTGCCGAAGCGATTTGACCTTGGTGTTGAAGGACCGGCTTCGCCAGGTGAAAGCCCTGATTGTTTTCGCTTCGAGTTTTCAAAATATATCCATTTTTCGTCACCCGTCACAATTCGATACAAAAAGGATTTTCTTTCGTGGCGTTGAAGCAGCATTTCACAAGTGACTTTGCGATTTTCCATTTGACGTTCATTCAAATCGTGTGGGACCCATTTACCCAGTTTATTGATCTTCCCCATTGCTCGTAAACGTCTGCTGATGTTTCTTGTGACACATTTAATGCTTTTGCCAATTGCTGTTGAGTTTGAGTTGGGTCACTCTCCAATAACACCTGCAATTGCTCGTTTTCGCACTTTTGTGGTCTACCAGAGCGCGCACTGTCGTTCACATTGAAATCACCACTTTTAAATTGTCGAAACCATGTCTCACATGTTCTAATCGATGGAGCGTGTTCACCATATGTTTCTACCAGCACACGATGACTTTCAACAGCCTTTTTCTTTTGGTTAAATAAGAAAAGCAATGCGTGCCGCAAATGTTCTATTTCAGGCACAAACTTCGACATGATCACTGAACGATAAAACAAAGACGCTAGTGTTTGGCGGACTCAACTTGTGTGTGTTTGTAGTTTAATGTCAGACGAACAAAATGACGTATGTGTCAAATGAATATGCTGCGTACTTTTCGCTGGCGCCATATCTTAGGTAAACCGGAAACTACTTATGCATACACCTGGTATATAATAATAACAAATCACAGCCATATTCAATCCACTAGTGGATGAGGCCTCTCCCCGAAGGGAGGAATTGGTCTACTGCTCCCATGCTGACCAGACGGGTTGGGAGAGACCTGGTATATATATATACCAATGACCTTCCCGTTCCATGTCTTTGCTTTCTATAGGGATGGGGCATAAAAATCTCATCAATTATAAACATCTATCCTGAAAAAAATAAACAACGGAGGAAAATGAGATAAACTGACAAACAAGCATCATCTTCACTACAATTTTGAGTGTCAAAATCACTTTTCAATATTTACAAATGTTGAACATCAAAGTCTAACATCTTTAAGATGGCAGCTACTATTTCTCGAACACTTGCAGTCTTTGAGTGAAGTTGTGACATCCCTTGCGTATCACTCCTTGGGAATAGCAGCAATCTCTTGGGTGATGAACTGTTTAAACTCCGGTAGTGTTCGGATGTTTGTGGGTAAAGACTTTTCACTTTAAGTAACCCCACAAGAAATGCTCACACAATGACAGATCTGGAGATGTATCGTATGGCTCACGATCATCGATATTGCAATCTTGCAATTTTCCAACACTTGTATTGGATCCGATATTCAGTGATTTTACCACTGAAAACTGTAGTGAAAATGATGGTGTACTGAAAATCTGATTGCTTGTCAGTAAATGGCATTCTTTCCTTAATAAGTATGTATGCTCCGTAGCTTATTTCAGGATAGATGTTTAAAAATAGTTAAGCCCCACCCTGTATACAAGTGGGATTGTTATTAATAATATCGCCACAAGTTATACACCAGATGAATTAGTAACAATGCTGAAGAGAACTAGCGACAAAAACTAAAACCCGCCTGCTGTCTATATGCTAACTCGACTGTATATTAGTAATAGTTTTATTATATAAAAAAAGGGGAAAGGGAGAGAAACTTACCGTTTACTGCATCTTTAGTAACACTATTTTCTGACAAGTGAAAGCTGTAGGACATTGCATCTTGTTCCAGCTCGCGGATAAATCTTCGAATTCCTGAAATAATCAAAAACGATACTCATTCAAATCATGGAAAGAGAAACACATGACGACACAGATGAAAAAAGAAAAATATAAACAGAAAAGTAATAGATAGGTAAGTAGACAGGATAATATGAACTTATATAGGGAGCCACGTTTTGGTCATTACAGTGTTCCCAAGGACGAAGAGTAAGTAGATGGTGTTTTGCTAAAAATGGCTGTCACCTTGGAAGGGTTATGAGCAGCCATTTGTCAGTAGGATGTTGAAAAAAAAAATAAAAATAAAGCTAATATGAGTAAACCGATGAAATCGTTGTAATTTCTGTTGTACGATGGTCACTAGGTAAGTTTTGAGACACGGTTAAATGGCACAGGAAGGACAAAAACTTGTATACCACTTGAAAGCCCCATCCTCTGAGGTATTCCCGCCCCGGCAGTACAAGAATCAGATTTGTTGTCTGAGCAGTAGAGCTGTGAAGTTGGCATGGTGTGGTACACTGTGAGACTCGGAATGGAGATCGAAAGAGAAGATTTTATATGATTTCAAATGTGGTTTGAGTGAAGCACAATTACTTGAACGGCTTTCACAGGTGTTTGGGGACCTTGCACTTTCACGTACCATAGTGTTTCGCTGCTTCTCTGAATTTAAACGGGGTACAACATCCTTTAAACCTAATGAGAGGAGTAGAAGAACTACAAAGGTTGTGATGGAGAAGAATGTGTCTCCGGTGGAGTTAATGATAAGGGAAAATCCAAGATTAATCTAAAAGTGAGAAAAATTTCTCCTCGATGCGTGCCATATTCCCTGACCGAAGAGTAGATGTGGACAAAGATATTGGGTTGTTTCAACAATAGGGCCTCTTCGCGGGTGGTCTCATCGTTACAGGTGATGAGACCTTCATATATCAGTATCACCCTGAAATCAAACGTCAATCTTTAGTATGGGTCTTCCCAAATGATCAGCCTGCAACGAAACTGAAATAACTCGAAGTGTTGAGAAGAAAACGGTGGCTACTTTCTTTTCAACAAGTAGGCACATCACGACTGTTTTGCTCGAAAATCAAAGGGCAGTAACCGCAAAGTGGTACACACAAGTCTGTATTTCACAGGTTTTCTCCAGCATCCAGGAGAGACGGCTAAGGACGAGTCAACGAGGAATTTTCCTGCACCATGACAAAGCGTCCGCCCACACACCAATCACATTCATCGAGGCACCCTTGCAAAATTATTAACACATCCTGAACTGGGACTTTCATTCCTGTTCCCTAACGTGAAGAATCGCCTACCTAGTCACCGATTTTCCAGTTTTAAAGAAGCTATTGTGGTCTATGAAGGGGAGAGAGGATGGCTGCTTCCTAAGGTTGTTCCAGCGAATGCAGCTATGCACGAGTGTCATGGTGAATACTCTGAAAAAATGTAATGGCTATTTTTAAGTGTAGTAGTCAGTGCTAGTTTCTGTGTATCTCAAAACTTCTCTAGTGACCCTCATACAGAGTATAAAATGTAGTGAAGATGAATAAGCTTGTTTATAGTACAATGCAAAGAAGGCAATTACAAATTTTTTTTTTTTTTTTTATTTGTGCCAGTGCAAGGAAGTATCCTAATTTTTGTTACGTAATGAATGGGTCGAGGAACGGAAACCAAGTTTTGTTTAAAATACCTCTTGCCACTGTTGCAATCGTTAATTTTTTTCGGGGGACACAATGTCGGGGTTAGATTGTACATTTCAAAAAACTTGTATAATATTTTGTGTGGTTTTGTGGTACAAGGCAAACTAACGTATGTTTAATCTTTTTTAACTGATTTGACCCCATTTGGAACAAAGTTGATACACGTGAAGAAAGAAATTTTTCCATACGAAGATTTCGAAAAGAACGAATGCCTAGATTCTTGGCGTATGTATGTTGTAGTAGATTTCCTTTATACGAACATCTGGAATATATTATTGGATCTGATGAACGATAAAACTAATATTGTCGAGGCGTCCCCTCCCACTAGATGAACCTTATTTTAGTATGAAAAGAATTAAGCCTATGGAAAATTAAGTAACATTCAACGTTTGTTAGATTATTAATCAATTGTCAATGTGTCGGATATACTTAACGTAAAGATCTCATGTTTAAATAAAATAGATGTTTGAATGTAATCCCTGGTAATGATAGGCGGCACAGGAAGAGGTTACGTTAAATATATCAAAGATGTCCCTAGAGACAAACACTAAAACTTAACCTTTTAGTTATTAAATTATTCTGAAATTAAGAATTATCAGCATATAATTTTCAATACATCTATGATAAATACATTGTACCATCTTCAAACAATATTAAGCAACTGGTTATTTCGTTTTCCAACAACTAAAGACTTACGAACTTAAACAATTAAGTAGATTGCAGTATCGTTTCCTTTACATTTAAAAGCTCCATATTTGGTTGGTACACTTGGCAAACCATAACCGGGCCGCACTCTTTAGCAGTTCTTAAAAGTTCTAAAATTCAGTTACGTAGCAACGTCGCAACAGCATGAGTGATCATTGTCCGTTATTAAAATAGCTGACTTTTTTAGTGCAGTATTCAGATTAGTAAGTTTTGTTAAGAAAACAATATTTACTACCTAGTATCAACGAGTAGTCAACCAGGTACAGAAAGCTATTATTTCACTGTAATGGGTCATAAATTATAATAGAGTGATGTTCGTAAAGCGAGGAAGTGTTCCTAATTCTCACTTGGGGAGTTAAACCTTTTTAAAAACCTCCAACAAATTACTGACAAACATGGTCTTTATATATATGGAATCTAACAACGTAACAGACACAGTAAATGGAAGATTAACTCATCAGCACACGAAACACTTAAAATGAATCATGAGTGCTGCGTCACGGCAGTTTTTGTTTTAATTCTTACGCATGAAGTTCACGATGTGTAGAATGAAGCTTCTTAACCACATTATTCTTGTTTCACTCAATTACGTCATATAAGTCTGTATTACATGGACGTATTAATAGGATTTTTGCAAAATACATCGAAAGTTTGAATAACTTAAATTCCTCCGAAAGGCCGTGCCGGGCCCATAGCTCGGAAAGATTTGACATGTGAAAAAGCCTTCGTATGAAAATTATTTAGAAATAAATAACAGAGCCAACAAGATCAAAATTAGCTCAATTTCTGACTTAGGACTTTATAGAAGATCCCCCTTAGACTTATTTCCTGTGTGCCAATATTTTTCTAAATACTGTCACTGAATTTTCGCATGTTTATATTTTATAACCAGGGTTCGTACACTTATCAAGCAACAAAAATCAAGGACATTCAAGGTCCATTTATATTATTTCCTTGCACACCGAGTCCCACAATACCAATTTTGATCTATCTTTCTTGGTTGCCATAATCCACATTTTACCCCCTACGACCAGCACTTCAACATGTCGTCTGTGGGAGAATGACTTTATTCACGGTTTGAGCGCGAAAATAAAACCTGGCCTTAACCTTCAATAACTCTAAGCTCCCCTTTTCCTCTGCATTTTCAACACATTTCGACCCACGATCCCACCTTGTACTTACACGCTATACAGTTTTTATTATTTCTAGTTTCGGATATCTACGCGCTACAGCAGTCAGTTGTTCTCCAGCTTTGATGTTTTGTCCGCTACGTGTCGCCACTGTCTCTTCAAACTTGTACTTTGTGAACAAGTGAACTTCGCTGTCTTCCTCTCTACTTGAAAAAGTGTGAATACACGAAATATAGTGACTTTTTTGTGTGTACATGTGAATATGTGTGATTTAGTGCGTTAGTAAGCTGTAAGTAATACTTTTTTCTCCTTCATTTGTCTAAAATTTACCTTATATATATATAATGATACTTTACTCATGGGAGAGAATATAATGCTATTTCATATAATTATAATTTACTTACCACATAAGGCTATAGTAGCTGCAGATGCGTGACTGCAGCAAAATATCTTCAATAAAAGGTATTTGTACCAACATGATTATGTCTACTACATTCAATCCTATAAATGCAATCACAAAATGCTGCTTCTTTAAAAACTTAACACTTCACTACACAGTTCGATATATGCCTACATGATTTAGGAAACAACTCTCATATGAATATCTAGTCTACTCGTAGATCACATTATTATTAACAAGCCAAATACTTCCACGTGCAATGTAATGTAACAAAGATGTTTGTTTTTTTCCCTGACTAGCCGCTTGCACCAGATGACGTGGATGACCCTTCGAGCCACTCACACTAGCTGTTGATTTTTTTTTTATGCCTGAAGTCTTGGCTTTATTTATTTGAGAAATAAGCTTTTTTTTCTGCTAGGTGGCTCTTTAGAGCCAACTCCCCCATTGCCGAGACATCGAACACTTTTGAATATGTACTACATTTTGCTTTAAAATCATTATCACTAACCACACTGAATATCCTTCATTTTACAGCCACTGCTCACTAAAATGACAGGTTCCAGGAATTTCGAACATGAACTGTATTATACTGCAACTCAAAGTTACACATGGCCGGTACAGTCCACCTGTTGCACACCATACTAAACACGCGTCTTAGCATCTCTCAACAAGTGAGTTTGACTCTTCCAGAATGTGCAGACGACAATACGCGACCTTCTCGGAAAACTTTCATTCTTATAAACCAAAGCGTATCCACACCGATAAGGGTGAGAATGGCATGCACTTCGGGAAAACGTTACATGACGTGAAATGTGTAAATTATTAGTAACAAAAATAAAATATGAAATTATTCAATACATTTTTTTTCTTTGAAGGTCTTGAGTCAAAGTAATAGAAATCAAGGACTTTCGAGGTCATGAATTAAAGTATTTTTCAAGGAAATCAAGGACCCGTGCGAACCCTGTATAACACACGGTTTTATTTCAATGATTACAAAAGTCTTGGACCGGTTGGGACACAAGTGGTTCGGAATCCACGTTAAACTGTAGGTCTCGTAGTTAGTAGTTTACCAGCTCGTTTAGGACGTTAATAACAATTCAATCATGCAAAAGTCTTAGAGTTATTGGCAGTTAACAAAAATGCCGATATAATATTGCCCACCAAAATTTAATGTCGTAACTGCCAAACATCGGAAATATAAAAATAAGTTTTCTTAAAGGTTGTTTCATTTCTAAGGGACGCGTCCTAAACAAGAATAAGCAACATTCCATCGTTATTAATTACGGACGTGCTAAATCTTCTTCAAGGTTTGGCTTACTGTGTTTTGCCTCCATCACATCTTTCTTTTGTTTTCTCCAAGTACCAAACCTTTTTTTCATTTGGCGGCGTCCCAAAATGTCTTTCTGCTGCTATTGTCATTTTCTTTCGCTGTATTATGATTTATATTATGAACAATAATAGTACAATGCTCTTCTTCACTTTTTACACCAAATATAATGGTGAAATAGATATTACATACTTTGGTTGGTAATAGTTGATGCAAAAGCTGATTTAGTCAAGACAATTCAAAAGCTGGAGTGGATAATCATGTTACTGTCCAGCTTCCATATAATTCAGTTTCAGGACAGTTATTTTAGATTCACGAGACGATTTAATTGTAAAGTATCATATACAACAAATAGTTTGTGATTCAGGAAGCTGAGCTAATTTTGGAGTGGAACTTAGTCTTTATTAGCTTGTAAGATGCACTTTCAGTCCCCGGAAAATAATGTTTCAAAATGTCTCATAGACCGACTCCCTTTCCCCCCTGAAAGCCAACTCATACAGACCTCTATTTAAATGCCAAATCACAATACCACCCTACATAGAAACAAACTGTGATTTCAAGCCTGATTCATCGAGCGTTCAAGATCTCTGATAGGAAACATTTCGAAGAAATCACGCATGTCAGAAGTGCTCTACTTAGAAATGGATACGGCAAACAACAGATTGAGAAAACGATGAAACAAACTGATGAGAAACAGAATCGTTTACAGAGAAACAACGAGGAGAACAACGATCAGGAAAGAAACGGAAATGCTGTCTTGCCGTATGGAATCAGAAGCATATATAAACCAACGGCGAAAACAAAAAGCAAATTGCGATCTGTCAAAGATCGGTCTCCAATATAGAGTTCCTGGTATATACAAAACCAACTGTAATTATGGGAAATTGTACATTGGTCAGACAGGAAGAACTATCAAAACTAGAATTAAAGAACATCAATGCATAGTAATAAGGGTAACACGAAGAAGTCAGTTGTGGCAGAACCTATTTATTTCAAGGACACGGAGGTGTTGAACAAAAGGAATGATTATTTAGAGAGAATTATAAAGGAATCGACTGAAATAACAATTTATGGGGGGGGGGGGGGGGGGAACAAAACACTTCAACAAAGATGACAGTTACAAATTAAATCAGATTTGGAAGACAACAAACGCCAATTTCAATTTCAATTCATAACGTCTTTGAGGATGTTGGCGGATAAATCGATGAAACAATTGTAAGACAATACAATTTCAAATACATGAAGTAAAACCCGAAATAAATCTTTCATTGTGGAAAATCGCCATAAAAGACTAGTTTCATTTTCACCATCTGTTTGACTTTATTTATGGTCTTTAAGCAATTGAACGTTTGTATGGTGGCAAGAATTCAGAATGTCATTGAACAATCACAGCCGACGCCTTTCTTCATATATTCCTATCCACTTTTGAAGCCTTGCACCCAGTTAACCACATTCATTATACGTGGCCACTTGCTGACAATGAATTTCTATTCCTAAAACTTCCTCCTTCCACTGGAACCATGCTGTCCACTTTCGACCATGTGCATCTGCCTCCATGTCGTTACTTGTCCGCCGGCTCACACACCTCTGTTTGAAACAATACGGAATCACTCAGAGAGCTAACACCTGTCATCTAGTGGCAGACTGTAGTATAAAAACGGGCCTGACACAGCGCTGACACGTCCGGTATACAAGAACTACTACAGGGCCAGTCCAAATCTTCTTGGAACGCCCCTAATAATTGAACTATGTCAATATATAGAACGCTCTTGGTTTCACACTTTGTTCTCGAATGTGGGATATCTATTCTTATTTCTAATTGTAGTTGAACAAAAAAAGTTTCGGTTACATAAGTCATGTATCGCAGGCATTGCTACGACATAGCATTTAAACTAAAAGTTACCCAGTATGCGAAACAAAATGGCAACAGAAGAAAAACACTTTGGGTCGCCTCCAACTGAAGGAGGCAAAGCATAATAAGGGAGTCATGAAAGGACTAAACCTTGAAAAGTACTTATAAACGAGGGTATTCGACTAAAGAAGAGCAGGAATTTTAATATCTACGAAGGGATTCACAAACCAATGATATGGCTCAAGATTGAGGAATTACTCTGGTTCAGCTTCGTGGCGCTCAAGATTTATGAGGAGCATTAACTTTCGTATACGCGTTAGAACAAAAGACATAAAAGATGCCAGCCGAACATGAGGATAAAATTATTGAGCCCACAGATACACACATGGAAATTTCGAAATTACACAGACAGCAAATATGGACGAGCTGTTCCTTACATTTCATGTTCATTCAAACAAACCGGTGGATTCCACATGTGCAAGAAATATTACTGTCAAAACGCTCGGTGACGAAAAAAGTGACGCGGGGTCCAGTTGGAGGACTGTGCACATGTACTTCAGCAGGTTTTAACAGCGAGTGTCCGATATGGATGATTCATATGTAGTTGGAAAAGTTTCGCGGAGAACTTTCGAACCGACAGAGATGATCTATGTGGCTTTGATCTCGTCTCGCAGAGACTTGTCAAACGATACATCAACCACCCCTGTAGCCCTAGCAGTTCCCATAGTTATACAATCTCCACTAGAATCAGGACTTGAAAGTTGGGCGAGAGTATATTCGTATGGCAAAACAACAACGTATTGTGAGCTGTTATGCTTCGCAATTTGGCACTGTTTATTATAGTTGTGTGTATTTGAAAAGAAAACGCCGGTCTCCTGTGCAGCTTATTGTTGTACTGAGAGCTTAAAGATAGGAAGTAATGTATCGTTTCACAAGTAAATGATCATTTAATATTATTCCGTGAAAAATATTTACTTATGTAAGACGCTGTTTCGTGCTTTATGTCTATGCTAGAACTTTATTTTATATGGGACATTCTTGTATCGGCCTGTCACGATTATCCGTCACGTTCTAGTTAAAATTCACAATAACAAATATCCATGCCCCACTTGCCCCAGCCGGTATTCGAACCTGGGACCTTCGAGTCGCTGGGTTAGCACCCTTGCGCACACGGGTGTTAGGTCGGAATCTGTGCTAGAAATATAAAAGAAAACACACATCTCTGATTAGAATTAGTTGATGCAAAGGTATTTCATCGTATTGGATCCATAGTTATAAAACTGTCCCTCAATGTCAAAGGGAAGAGAAATGTCCATAAAAATAAGTATTCTTACGTTCAGAAATATTGGATAGTTTTCATTTAGGCCTATTTGAAATAAAGTGGTTATATTCATATAGAAAAAATTATAATTATATCTATTTAAAATTTAAATAATTCTAAGCCCATAATGTGTTGTTGAATTTTATTTATGGCCTCTAGGCACCTAAGGCTCAGGCCGAATAGGGAAGGGGAAAGGATTCGGGAAGATGTCGGCCAGGGCCTATGTTGAAGGTGCCATATCTGCATTTGCCTGGTGTGCCTGAGGAAACCCCCTGGAAAAACCTGTCAGAATGGTCGGCCGCTGGAATCGAACCCACCACCTCCCGAATGTTACGCCAACGCCCTATTGAGCTACGGTGGCTCGGTAAGTAATGTACTGTTGAAAAGACTTGTTATGTTAGTTTATTAAGAACAATGATGATGATGATGGGTATTCTGTCCGAAGGCAGGTCTTGATTGTCCTGAAGGGCCCAGAGCTAGGTGAGCCGATGGTGATTTGCGATTGCCTTCCATCGCATGAAGGATGGGACCTACAATTTAACGTGGGTCCCCGCCGGGAATCGAACCATGGACACCTTGATTACAGTATTAAGAACAATAAAAACATAAATTTAACATAACAACCAAACTAGATAAGAAACACTTCTTATCGGTCACCCTGGTCGTCAATAGGAAGACCCGTGAATTCTATTACCTAAAGTCGGACACAATAATATACTTAATAGATATGACTATTCGTATTGTTTATGATATAAAGTTGAAACAGAACATTTGAAAAGCTAGAAAAAACGATGTTATTTTTAAAATAGTTTTAATACAAAAGACTTTTACCCTAAATTTAGAGACACTCTTGTTCATTCTCAGATAACATTTTCGGCATCTTCTAACCTAGCCAGGGGAGCCAGATATATATTCTTTTCGGTGGTCAATATAATGTCACTTTCGATAGCTGGTAGAACTTAAATATCAAGTTAAGGCTGTCCAAAAACTAAAGATAATTTTTATACACATTTTTCTTTTAATGACATACTTCTTGTTTCAATTAGATTTATGTGAAAACTGCCGACTACTAGTGTATGTCCGACGACCGGTGCCCTTACCCTATTTTCAATATTATAATTTTCTTTGTAAATTTATGCAAGTAAACCGTTGGTTGTATATAATTACAGTATCAGTAATTTGTGTGTGTAATGTTCATGTCACTTGCAATGTACCCCTAATGTTGTATAATATTTTTAAATGTATCTCTAATGTTTTTTTAAAAATAAGTTATGTAGCTTTAAGTATCAACATCCTATTGTTTTATTTAACAAAAAACACTTTTAGAACAAAAATCGTTATATAAGTGATTTTTACATTAAATTATACCTTATATTGATCAATTTCATTAGGTATTGTTTATCATACGTCTTGAATTTAACTAAGGTGCACTCTAATGCGAATTCTCAATTGTTTTCCTTCATAAAAAGATCGTGTGTGGTAAATACAATACTTGCTGTCTTTTGCCAAACAAGTGGAGAAACAAATGAATGTTCAATTTGCACCACGCTGAGAGTTAAAAACCACGCAGCGCCAGCTCTGCCTCTAGTGGAGATTTTATAACTCTATGGCAGTTCCTGAGTTGAAAGTTGTCGACGGACGGACGAACAGAGTGATGATATAAGGCTTCCTAGGTATTGCTGCTCAAGCCTAAAAACACGTTATACTGTTGTTTCATCATATTGTACTGACGGAATAAAACTGCCACCTTTCTTGATATTAACAAGGACTTTGTCTAAGGAAAGAATACCAACAGCAATCCCCCAAAAATATTCCCTCAAAATGAGGTGCGTCTCATACGCCGGTAATACAGCATTTGTTGGTGTATGGCTTACTTGTAACAAAAGTTCTACATATTGGAAACTTTTTATTTTGTAATTTAGACTTTTGAAAGGGCGCGATCACTTCATGATTTGATAAATGTACACAATTTTATAACCTTCCTTTGTAATGATCATATTATATAGCACACATACATACCTAGAGACAAGCTGCTTGCTCAACGTTGACATTCTGAGACAGATAGAAAAGTCGTAATAAATTCAATTTACAGGTTTAAGGACTTACCTATAGTGTGTGTACGGCATACTGAAATCAGCACGACGGCTACAAGAATGTTCCAGACTAAACTGAAGATGGAAAAGACTACTTGGCACATATAACGGACGGCGCATACAGTTACACTCAGTGAAACTGAAAAAGAAATGTTGTGTTAATACGAACTGAAGGAAGCAGAAAAAGGGTGGCAAGAAATTATTAAAAACACTATTGAAAGTTCTATATTATTATAATGAAGTTTATGAAGAAAGATACTGTGCACATTAACACAGTTCAAGGAAGTCCCATAATAGAAAAATTTCGCTTGAAAAAAATAATAAACGCTGATTTCGGAATATGAGCTTCGCAACTCGGGTCACAATAGAAGTACGAGTTGCTTGTTTGCACGGTTTCTCTTGCGCTCATCCATAGTTATTATAAAGGCTTTTAGCATTGTATGACTTTCATAGCTTAACGGGTTTTTCGAATTGATCATATAATAAAAACAGCATTTTTTGTTTCTGATATGCATATAGCAGAACAATCACTACAACCTGTGTTGCTCGTTTCCCATTCTCTACCATATGCAGACAGGAAATCGTTAAAGTAACAACCATGGAATCTTACGAACACGAATGTTTGCCTACATTTGTACATGATCCTTTCGACGATCCTTCACAAAAATACCCATAAGATGGAAGAATAGGGCAGGAACTGACACACCGATTGGTGTTTTAGATTACTGAAATATCTACTGTAAGTAAAGTCCTGAGATTTTCGCATTTTAAAATTCAGAATTTCATGTTTCCATTACAGAATATTGTATTTTGTAGCTTTCTCTGGTACTATATTTCGTGTTTTGTCTCGTACTGAGAAAACAAGACGGACAAGTACTGCACAGTGGGAAAAGTAAAAGATGAGATAAAATGAATTTTATGGGCGGTAACAGCACAGGGAAAAGCAAAAGTTCGCATGAAAAATAAAACAACAAGAATTAGCAGTAAAAAAGTGCAAATTTAAATGACAAGATGTCCAATAATTCCTAATAGGAAATTTTCGATATTGCGTGAAATATATGCAAACCCACATTCTCGTGTTGTGTGGGTGAACTTACTTGCGGCAAGCTAAGCTGGGTTTACGATCACTCAACGATTATTACGATTTTACGATTGAAACCAATCTTCGTTTCTCAACTCTTGACAGTTCCCTCGGAGGACTACAACAGTACATACATCGTATTCCGGAAGATAAAAAGTAGGAAAAATAGTACGTAGAAAATAAAGAATAGAAGTCAAAGAAGAATTACAATACTGTGATAAATGAAACATATTTGTGTTAAAAAAAAAAAAAATTGTTGCTAGATGAGGAGGTGGATAACTTTTTTTTTTATGGAGAACGTACGATAATTAGCTGTAAGAACCTTGTTTTATGTGATATAAGGCCGTAAAGCTTGAGACAATGGTAGAGGTAACTCGTATGTTATATATTTATTTTGGAGAATTCAATAATAAAATTTAAAAACTTCGTAAATAAAGAATTTTAAGAAATTAAATTATTTCTAAATAAGGCCATATCAAACGCACGGAGGACGCAATTATTATAATATAGTGACAAACACCTTAACAAGAATGTGCGGAAATGTCTTCGTAACGGTCTTTTAAATTTAATGGTAGTTACGCCTTTCGAAACAGAACTTGTTTCATCTTCAGGCCAAACCATGATGTAATGTGTTTTAAGTTCTGTTTATGAGAATTGTTTATATGCGTTGTTAAATAAAATGTATATGTTAAATGTGAAATGGTGTGTGTAAATTATTTAAATGTACACCCAAAATTCTAATTCAACCGCACCACGGACTCTACAAAAAGGCGATGAAAGGAAATTGTAAGCTTTCGAAGTGTTGACAAGAAGTAGAAAGAGGAAAAGTCAGCTGTAAACGAAAAAGGTAATGAGGAAATGCTGAAGCAGTACGATACGAAGAGGTATGAGCAATATTAGAGATAATAATGAGGAAAATAAACCAATTTCCTGCTGATCTGCAGCTAATTCTCTCGTTTAGTAAACACTTACAAATAAGTAAAATCGTGATATATTTCGCAAGTCGATGCGCTCGCATTCTCAAACGATGCGAAAAAATTAAGGATAGGTTATGAGGTAAAGAGTAAGGTGTGAATGCTGCACTACTCGTTTAAAGTACTTGACAGAGTATAGGAACAATGTTGCCACACTGTGACGTCACTTCCGTGCTCGCATTTGTATGAAAGTAAACTATAAATAAACA
Organism: Lepisma saccharinum; assembly: GCA_022664845.1. Classification (NCBI taxonomy): domain Eukaryota; kingdom Metazoa; phylum Arthropoda; class Insecta; order Zygentoma; family Lepismatidae; genus Lepisma; species Lepisma saccharinum. The sequence continues at coordinate 29,646 of JAGDQP010006476.1, read as the reverse complement.
ATCAACAACAAAAACAACAACAACATCTAACCCTCCTGAATGAATTGAATATATGTGACGAATAAATAAAATGTTTAATCCAAATTTCTCGGGATTGCTGCCAGAATAGGTTTTGCTCGACAGCTAAGCTTTCATTACCATACAGCGGTAACATCTTCATAGCTATTGAGCTCTGAACCTCTTCAGAGCTACATCCTCACAGCTCTGAAGATGTTACTGCTGTATGGTAATGAAAGCTTAGATATCCAGCAAAATCTATTCTGGCAGCAATCTCGAGAAAATTGGATTAATAATAGACGCCAGCAGAACTTCATGAACAGAAAATAAAATGTTATCTGTGACAATCAAGTATTTTATTAAGTATTGGAATCCAGCTCTTGTCCATTGGTCCTGTATCTAGGTTTAATTTTGGTTTACACTTTAGAATATATGCACTTTCGTATATGTTTCTTTCAATAGTCGAATTTGCTTTATGTACAACAGAGACATCAGTAATGCTATGGTGTGTGTTTTTTAGGTGCTGGGATAAGCCTGAAGTGGGGTGTTGGCATCTCGGACATGTTCGTTTACCCTAACCGAAACTCTGCGTTTGGTATTGTTCTTGACATTCACATGTAACGGCAAATAACCCCGTACCTTCGTTCTTAGGTACAAAATAACTTTTAAATAGCGTAAAATGTTTCTACATGGTAATTGGTGGGACTGATATTTGCTTAAGGTTGTTTTCCTTGTATATTTTCTTTAAGCTGTTGGTTAGTTTTCGGTAAGAAGGTAAACTAACCCATTTATGGTTCTCTGCTTTTTTTGTCGCTAACCTGTTGTTTCAGTTATGTAAAGCGTAATTTCGCCTGTTTGTTCCATTCGAGGAGTTCTGCTTTGTGATATCAGTTTCTTTGGCTTATATTGATCCATCCCACTATCAGGTTAGCAAAATGGCTTGCGAAAAATTTGAGTACATACAAAAATAAATTTCTATATACTGTCGCCAACACATTAGAAGTAAAACAACAGGTGGTATCACACATTAATGCAGACTCCATAAAAATGGCCTATATAGATGTAGTTGACATATACACATCAATTCCGATTGATTTAGCCCTTCAGTGCACGGAAACGTTGTTAAGGAAACACAACAACACTGAAATCGAAGTTCAGGAAATTATTAAATTATTGGAATTCTGTCTATCTAATAATGTCTTCCAGTTTGAGGATACATACTACCTACAGAAGAATGGATTAGGTATGGGCAATCCATTATCCCCGATAGTGGCAGACATAGTCATGAACCACTTTGAAACTCATATATTAAAGCACTCCGAAGCTAGACAGGTTAGATACTACAGCTTTGTTGATGATTCTTTGCTTCTGTATACAGACACTAAACAATTTGACTATGTTTTCCAACAGTTAAATCGAATACACCCTAACCTAAAATTCACCGAAGAACTAGAAGAGAATGGCACTATTAATTTTTTCGATATTAACATATACAGACAAAACAACAGGTTCCAAACTAAAGTATACCGCACACCTACCGCAGAGGACCAATATATACATGCTAAGTCGTTCCATTCTAAACAAATAAAACACAACGTTTGGTTTAATTTTTTTTTGCAAGCATACAATCTGTGCACCAACCAATATGACCTAGAAAATGAAATCCAGCAAATGATCAATATAGGCCAAAGAAACTGATATCACAAAGCAGAATTCCTCGAATGGAACAAACAGGCGAAATTACGCTTTACACAACTGAAACAACAGGTTAGCGACAAAAATAGCAGAGAACCACAAATGGGTTAGTTTATCTTCTTACCCAAAACTAATCAACAGCTTATAGAATATATATATATATATATATATATAAAACCCTTAAGCCAATATCGGTCCCACCCATTACCATGGAGAAACATTTTACGTAATTAAAAAGTTATTTTGTACCTAAGAACGAAGGTACAGGGGTATATGCCGTTACATGTGAATGTCAAGAACAATATCTAAGCCAAACTAAACGCAGAGTTTCTGTTAGGGTAAACGAACACGTCCGAGATGCCAAACACCCACACCCCACTTCAGGCTTATCCCAGCACCTAAAATACACACAACATATCATTACTGATATCTCCATTGTACATAAAACAAATTCGACTATTGAAAAAAACATACGAAAGTGCATATATTCTAAAGTGTAAACCAAAATTAAATATAGATACAGGACCAATGGACAAGAGCTGGATTCCAATCCTTAATTGTCACAGATAACATTTTATTTATACGTCAAATCATTCAGAGGGGTTAGATGTTGTTGTTGTTTATGTTGTTGATTGTTTATTTATATTTCACTTTCATACAAATGCGAGCACAGAAGTGACATCACAGTTTGGTAACACTGTTCCTATACTCTATCAAGTACTTTAAACGAGCAGTACAGCATTCACACCTTACTCTTCACCACATAACCTATCCTTTTAACTTTTTTCCGTCATTTGAGAATGCGAGCGCACCGACTTGCGAAATATATCACGATTTTACTTATTTGTAAGTGTTTACTAAACGAGAGAATTCGCTGCAGACCAGCAAGTAAGAAAATGTCAGTTACCTCTCCACGAAATTTGTTAGATAATTTCCTAAGGCTACACAGAAATTGTATACTAGAAGATGCAGCTGAAAGTTTACGTAAAGGCAAAAATAAGAACAGAAAGAAGGCGGATATAACTTCTTGACACTATTAAGGACGATAAATCGTTCAATATAACAAAAACGAAAGCAAAAGATCAGTACGCATGAATAGGGCAAAACTGCTACATTCAGCAAAGCATTAATGCAGAATCCAACATAATGTTCGACACCAAGAGACAGTATAGATAAATCTAACAGCTCTATGAAAATGAGCGGGAAAAAATGTGAGTGGGTGGGTCTGTCTTCATTCAAGGTGTGCAGCAGACAGAGAGAAAGGTTTCTGTACCCGATGTTGACCCAATAATCTGAGAATGTGCTTAAGCGTTATCTACGACAAAATTGTTTCAAAGGCGGTAGAGCACAGTGACTTACACCCGTCCCGATACGAGGAGGCTTCATTGTCATTAGTTCTGGATTAAGCTGTCAAAAAACAACAAAAGGGAAACTGAAAGGTGTACAGAGCATAACAAATGTGCAAACATTTACATAGAAACTACTTACCTGTTCGACACGGACTTCCTAACCAGTAACTGAAAGTACTGACATTATGTAAAATAGCGAAAGACGTCCACAGAAAGAAAACAACCATTGCAGCATTCAACTTCATGACTGTCCTTGAGTGTAGCCTCAACATGCTCAGGAACTTTTGATGACTAAAGAGACGAAACGCTAGTTTGTTTGCGTAGACTCCCAGAGCACACCAGAATGCAACGATCAGAATAGATACAGTTCCATCCAAGATATCATCTTTTGTATGAACAGACACAATATTATAGACGGAGTACCACATATTTGTAGTGAAGAAACCTGAAAAATAAAGACGAAATATGAGTTGTATCGGCACTCTTGACTTGCCCAACTGAGGCTATTATTAAATCCTACAGCAGTCTTGCTTAGCAATATATAAATGCCGCTTATATCCGCCTCTCCGATCCTGTGATTTACGTGCAAAATTTTTTCTCCCGTAAAAATCTTTGATAACCTTGATTTTTATATGGGTCAGTCTAGTAACTTTAGACTTCGGCCCGTCACGATTCGCCTTTAGCTGTTAAAATTCACACTCATGCCCCTGACGGGACTCGAACCCGCGACCTTCGAGCCGATGGCCTACCGCCGCAGACAGCTTGTCCACCCAGCCGGCTTTTCTCCCGTAAGTTAAGTGTTACACACAACGCTATCGTTGTTTACACAAATATCTTTGAGCGTCACGCACAGAAACCATTTTCTAACAACAAATTTTAACAGAACAAATGACAGCAGTAAAAATTAATCGTTCTGTAAAAATTGACGTGGAAACGTTAGTACACTATTGATTAGTCACCACGCTATTTATTCCAATTTCACGTTCAGAGTGCTTCGATACTCGTTAGTTAATTTTCAGTTGTTCAATTACAGTTATTATTAGCAAATTACAATTTATTACTGACCCAATTTGCGCTCAGATGAGTCCTGGATTTGCATTCACATATTTCCACGGAATGTTCAAACAAATTTCTTATTTCAACAAGAACGTTGAAAATGTGCTTCGGTGTCGAAGTTCTTGTCAAATCTTTGCTACGGTGATTCCATGTTTGATCCCTGTTGCTGATCAACGTGTTCCTACAGCATATAAAGTACCACCGTAGTTAATCACCATCAAGCCATATGAAAGTGAATACAAATCCATACGAAGTGTTAAGTGTCCGTAAGTCAACTATATTACATACAAAAGACGTACAACTTCGTATCAATGAACATTTATGAGTTATTAACATATCAATAATCTTGAAATGATCTTTAGTATCATTACTACTTACGTATAGCACAAGTACTTACTTACCTATAGCAGAAGTAACAGTTAACGCGTATAAAACTGTAGCTAGAATAGGCTTATCATCCGGATGTAACTTGATACCCAACGATTTGGCAATAATAAACCATAGCCAATAGGGTAGTCGTCTTGACTGCTTCAAGTTTTGCTTCTTAGCAACAGCCGTAGGAGTTTCAGTATCGGCCTAGAAAATAAAAATCAGATAATTTAGTAGCTGATTTGGATACGTATATATATGTACAACATAATCTGCTATAGCTTCTGTAATTCTGAGCAGATATCAAAGTAACATCAGACTACGCACTAATGTAATTTCGCTACACCAATTAACACTTGCATATACAGTATTACCTGTTCAGAATTTTCGAATGCAGATTTGTATCTTCTTTTCTTATCTCTATATTTCCACTTCACATTTGCAAAAATATGAGATGATGTATTCTAAATTATTGCCTGGGTTTTTATAGTAACAACTGGATCAACAACTAATACCTTGTTGATCAAGATCGGTACTCGATAACTTTCTAATAGTGTCTTATATCGTCCTTCTACGTGTTATGCGTACACATGTTAATAGAACGAGATTAATATCATTTCTTGCCTGTAAACGATTACATTCACAATTGGGCGTTTCTTGTATTTCACTGTCTTATAGACGTGTTTGGGTTCACATGTGTTGCGATTTGACTGAAAAATGACACTGTTATCTCTTGTACCAAGTTCATTAAAACTTGTTTATGGCCTTTAGGCATCTCAAGCTCAGATCGGGATAAGGTAGGGAATAGGATGTTGGAAGGTGGTCGGACAGGGCCTAATTTTGTAGATACCATCCCGGCATTTGCATGGTGTGACTGAGGAAAAACCCTTGAGAAACCTCAGTCAGGATGGGCAGTTGCAGGAATCGTTACCCTTTATCTTCCGATTGCTAAGCCAACAAACACACTCTCAACTGAGCTACGGCCGCTCGGTCGTACTAAGTTGGTGTCATGACAAGCAGACAATGGGAACGTAATTTTTGCTCTCAATATTTCCATTTTATTGTTATATTGTGTCATTTAATTTAGTTCCAACAATTGAAAGGTTTTTACTGGGAAATATTTTTCGGAATGCACGTTGTTCGGGCGATTTACGTGAAAGAAGCCGGGGATACTCCCACGTTATGCTCCAATTGGCTGGTTGTCCGTTATGTATCTATCTTGGCGAGAAGCATTTGAGGGTACAACCAGAGGAATTGATTCTCACGGAAGACTTGTTTTTCTCGACTGCAACCTCGCCTAAATTTCCAGTTATTATAAGTAAATTCCCTGACAATTCCAGGTTTCTCCTGAGCTGTCGCAACAGTCAAATGAAGCTATGGAAATAATTCATAGGGAGCTTCGAAAAAGAGACAATCAGTACAATTTGACTAAAGATCATAAATCCCGCTTTCGGTCCTACTGCCGAATCCCTTCATAAATCTGCAATTCTAAGTTTTCAGACGGACAATAGTTCTCGCATAGGATGTCAATATAACAACTGAACATAATTTAACCAATCAAACGGCCTGAACCTAGTGATTACGCCAGGCATTCAGCCAAAGAAAGAGTTTCAAAATAATATATTGTAATAGGCATTTTCTAAATATGAATACTTATCTTCATCCTCATTTTAAAAGAGGCAATGGCATCCTTTGAAGTGACTTATTATACTAATTTTGAAGAACATTTGTCACTTGTACTGAGCTTGGAGTTGCTGAGGACAGTAACATGAGCTCATTCAAATGGCCAGGGAGTATGGCCATTGTCTCAATTTATTACAGATACAACCCAGGGTAGAAAATGACCGTTCTTCGTTCTTCCTTCGTAGCTACTGAACAGTGGAAGGAAGTAGAACCTTCTACTGAGTTTCAACCAGGAATGAGTTTGTTTTCATTTACATAGTAACATTTCTTTCCAATTTATGCAAAACAAAATTTCAAAGCTTAATATAATCGTCTCAACATAACAAACTCATTGTCACTGCAAACAAACTGGTATCTGCGGCTACGTTTCTTTGAAACTACCTACCGCCTTTGTTCTTTGAAACAACTTTAGCAGCAGTCGAAGGTGGTTATTTGAGAATCTGAACTCTTCAAAGGAGTTGAGATAATGAATATTAAATGTAAGAAACACTTGAAACTAATTCCGTGCATTGTAGAATTTGAGAATCACTGTTTTAAGCAAGAGAAAATTACAACTTGGGGGGGCCTTAGACGTCACCCTCTAAGGGCTCTGCATAAAACACTGCATGAGGTCCGGTATGTTCTACCGCATGCCCACGCGATGTGCACTTAACGTCAGCTAAATATTTCTGTGTGTAGGATTGGTCCTGAATGAAAGGTACATGAGCGAACGAAACACTGAATCAATTGAGGGGCGCCAATTTTAAATGTCCGAGCGGTATCATATACCACACCTCGGTGGTTACGGGTTAAAAACGGCTCGGTAAGAGTTAGTATCAGATCGATCTCTACTCATCCATAGAATGGCGCCCAAATCTGAGATACCAAAGTAAAACTTCTGGCTGAAATCGAGAGGAATCACTCAGAAATATAATTACCTGTATATTTACTTCCGTGCTGTAGAAGTCATTCGATGTTGAGGATGTTGTACGAGTCCTCTTCGTGACTCCATTTCCAGGTGGATTTACCTTCCCAATGTGTCCTAAGGCCAAGCTGTAACAAATTAGGAATATTTAGGTTTCGTTTGAAGTTTTATCTCTTAAAAGATATTAGTATATATTTTATTATATTATATCTACACGAATGTACACATCTCATTCTGTTTATGGGTTATAGGGATTCTATGGAAGTACGTCTTTCCTCTGAGCGATAACGTTCCCTCGACACCCACAACTTCCAAGGATAAACGATGGCAAGGAAGTGATCGGAACTTCTAGATACATATACCGGAACTCTTGTTGGCACTAAATATTTTCTGCAGTCCTTCGAATGGTCGAATCGAAAATGTTGAACACGACTAGCAAAGAGCGCACGAGTGAATGATGATCTACTATTCACATATTACAGGCACAAGAGTTGTAGATGTTATATCGTGATTAAAACACAGCAATAATATCACCAAGTAATGCACTAACAGAGAGTGTGGGTGTTTCTATACTTCATCCCTGACTATATCACTTATTTCAGTTGGGTGCCTACTATTTTCTCGCTGTTCTTACCATCTCAAGTACCCCACATTCTTTAGTAGTTTCCTTTTCTTTGCATTATAGTTAGTTTTCATTCTCTCGCGTTTCATGTTCTTTCCAGACTACCTCTCTTTCTGGTTAACTGTAAACCCTGCTCATTAACAAATAATAAAAGTAAGTACGAAAATGCTGCGATCATTTGTCATTTGTTGCTGCGGGCATCCGGCATTTTGGAACTTTTACTCCATAATCTTTGCGAAGATGTGACTATTTTTTATCTATGTAATTGACAATGAAATTAAAGGTTTTTAAATATTTTAACTACTTTCACTTGTGTAATGTTTATGAGCTGTGAAACGTAATTTTTTCTCCAGTAGTGAAAGTACTCTTTACCTATTCAAAGTTTCCATAGATCTGTCCTGACTGTTATCTATTTATACATTACACACTGGCAGGAAACCTTCTATCCATCTAACAATTTACATCCATCCATACGCAAGGTGCCTGGTAAAAGGATTTTACACTTATTATTTTTCTTTCAAAGAGGTTACAATTTCTTCAGACTATATTTTACATTTAATTTTCCTATAAAGATACATGGGAAGAGATCCTTGAATTTTATTATTCGCCGTAGATAAGATTAATCCGTAAGTTTTCTTTGAAATACATCTCTCATTATCATTAATTCTCTATTTCTGAGCTAAATAAATAAGGCAAAGGAATAGTATAGTTTGAATTTAATTTTAAGGCCTTTAGGCAACTTTGGCTCAGGTCGGATGGATGGTTACGGCATAATTGGTGGGATGAAGAAAGCAGAAGGAAACGGGAGAACCCCGAGAAAACCCACGTACACGGCGTTTGTTCACCACAAAGCCCACATGGCACGAGCAGGATTTGAACTGACGACTCCAAGCGCATGAGGGGAGCGCTCTAACCACTGAATCACCGCGGCCCTAGGAATCGTCTCGTCTGTGAACAATCTATAGCGCAACACGAAGCGTTTTCTTAATTTTCTTCAGAACAAATCATGTAATCCCATTTACGAATCGTATCTATATGCCATTCCTAAAAATATGTGCTTCTAATGCATTAAACAATTATTATGTAACGAAGGGAATGAACGGAACAAACCCTAAATTTCGCAATTTTTTTTTACATTTTATTTAAGGCCTTCACGCAACTATGATTCAGGTCGAATGGAGGGTAATGGGAGAATTGGTGAAATGAAGAAAATGGGAGGAAACGGGAGAACCACGACAAAGTTGGTGTTTGTCCACTACAAAGTCCACATGCCATGAGCTGGGATCGAACCGAGGACCCCAAGCACCAGATGTGAAAGCTCTACCACTAATCCACAGCAGCCCACACATTTCGCAATGTTCTAAAACTTTCTTATGAGCATATTGGTAATGATTACAGAACCTGAATACGCACAGGTTCAAACATCAACCTACATTCACTTCAGAATGCCATAAATAAATAAGCCATAGAAAACAGAAGTTCTTAGAAATTCAGTTTAAGACAAATGAAAAACCTATTCCGGTCATCTACTATTCAGTGAAAATACGAAACCATATAAAGGATGAAGGGCAATTGTTTGCTCTTCGTTCTATCAGACTTCGTTTAAAGTGGGCTACAATGAGGAAAGATACCCCTATATTTAGGAAAGATAAAAGCGTTACTTACACTGAGTTATTAAACAACTCCTGGTCATCTAGATCTTCTTGTAAATTGGAGTACTCTGCAGTAGATTCCATTTCATTTACTAGATTTTACCCTGAAAGTAGAATATCGCATATCGTATCAGAAAATATTACTATTTCGCACTTATTAGTCAAACACAAACGATTTAACATTTGTATAGTGACGGCGTGTGAATGTAATGACTTGACTGGAAATGGATTGTACTGTATTTATAGCCTTCAGGAATCTATAGCACAGACCGGGTAAGGGTAGAACAGAGGATGCAGGAAGAAAGTCGACCAGAGCGTAGGCTGAAGGTACCACCCCACGATCAGTTTAGTGACCCTCTGTCAGGATAGTCGGCCACTGGATTCGATTCCAGGAACGTCCGAATAAAAAGCAAACTCTAGCAACTGAGCTACAGCCACTTGTTATGTGACTTAAAAGATAAGTCTATTAAGACTAATAAGAAATAAGTATTTTTCTATATGTACCTTAAACCTGCAATAGTTTACCTCTGCATTTTGCCAACACTTATATAGTTTACTTTTGACCTTACCAAAGAAACATAGCTTCTACTCTTAATTCACTAAACCTTTATTTCAAATCAGCGTTCGCATGTACCAAACATTACACTCAGAATGACGAAACCTTGCACACGATCTACACTTATGAAGATAAAGTGGAATAACTCGTACTATTTAATAGCCATGCACTTACTACCAGCGCTTGTGACTAAGTTTTGTCATTCAGCTACCTTGGAGGTAGATACGGGTGGTGGGGTAGTATCTGTCTTAAAGTATATCAGTATTAACATTCACTTTAAGGGATTTGCTTATTTATATATATATATATATATATATATATATATATATATATATATATATATAAAATACTCTTCTGATTCTTTTTTTCCTAGTTGGAGACAACCCTACCCGCTTCTATTACAAATTAATATGTACATGGTTCAATTGATTCCGTTCTTGTTCCAACTGATCATCAAGGGATTCATTCAATTAATGATGATGTTATGAAACAGGTAAAGAACAATGTTTAAATCGAGTAAATCAGAAAACAATACTAAAATAAAATTTAAATATAAATATCTAGTAAAGAAATGACAGCTTATTCATTTTAACATCCAATAATTAGTTCATATTTGATTAATGTTGTTAATTAATTCATTACACAAAAATACTAACGTAAACAATCTTGTTTTTGCAGTGCAGTTAGTGGTTGTAATGTTTCAATTACTGAATGTGGCTGGTAATACTTAAAGAAAATGAAGAGCTTAAGTGATGTGATTGCCAAATTTCAGTATAAACTTCTGTAGGAAATGAAGATTTCTCACACAAGCAAAAGAAAATATAAAAGTTCAGATGGGATTTATTCTGTTATATACTAAATTTGGATGTAAAATACAACCGGTATGGGGGGACCTCTACCGACTTTTAAAATTCTGGTGTAATTCGACTCAGGGTCAGTTCGACAATCGACCGCTAAACTTCTAGTCAGCGCTAAGTTAAGGCCAAGTCTGATTTCGGCCAATGAGAGTTGGCCTCAACTTAGCGCTGACTAGAAATTTAGCAGTCGATTGTAGAACTGACTCTCAGCTATGCTCACTGATCATAAAATCGGCACAACTTGCTTGTCGGAATCCATTCTTTCCTTCGAAAAGTGTCCCTCCCCTCCAAACGTGAATTCTGGAGACCTCTGTTGAATTTCAAAATTCTGGTGTCATTCGACTCAGTTATGCTCACCGAGCATAAACAGCCTCTATATTGAGAAGAAGGGAGTGGATTTCGATATTAAATTTTTGGCGATCTGTGGTCAGTGAGCATAGCTGAGTCGAACGACCATTTTGAAAATCGACGGAGGTCCCAATTACCCGCATTTGGAGAGGAAGGGTCAGTTTTGCGTGAAAGGAATGGTTTTCGACAAGAATTTTGAAAATCGGCGGAGGAGTGTAACTCTAAGGGTGCAAGAAATGGATACTGATAAGAAACTTTTGTCTGCTTGTGGTAAATAAGCATAGCTGAGTCGAATGATACCAGAATTTTGAAAATCGGCGGAGGTGCCCATAGTTCCCATTTGAAGGAGACTCAGTATTAGGGAGAGAAAATGGGTTCTGTTAAAGATTTTTTTTCTTCAGATTTGTGCTCAATAAGCATAGCTGAGTTGAATTACACCAGAATTTTGAAAATCGGCAAAGGTTTCCATAGCCGAAGTTGTCCCACAAAAAAATATGTCGCTCCTTGGTCTGTCGAAACACGAATGTACAGATATTACTGGCAGACGACTGTTGCAACAGTTTACTCTTTCAGCATGATATACGCCGTGGGGTGGTCTATGACATATTCGGAGAAAATATGTTGTGAAACAAAATCTTTAATGACTCGTACGCAAAATTTTAATAGATAAATAAATTACATAAAAACAAATTACAAAATAACTCCAAGTGTGACATGATTTTGTTAGTTTTAACGGGTGCGGAAATTTACTGTAACGGTAGTTACCAGAATAATGTAACCGCAAAGAAACTTTCATCCTCTAACAGAAAATAATCCGGAAAAGTAGGAACAACTGATCTAAAGAAAGGACTGTCCCGATTTAATCGGAATTACTGGTCACCTTACCATAAAATTATTACCACGTTGGTGAAAACATTCTGTAAAAGCCGTCTGAACTATCACTGTACAAGGCGGTGTCCTTCTTTAGTGTCTTCTTTCAGAACCGAACTGATAAGTTTACCAAAATTAATATAATCTCTACTAGTAATATGAATTTATTTATGGCCTTTAGGAATCTCTCCCGAGGGGGATGCTGGCCTCCTACCGGGTGCCTCCCCAAGTGGCGGATATTGGAATGTCCGTGAGAAACTGCGGGTACCGGGACGAACCGAACCAGCACTGCAGTTAGTAGAGGGATCTACAAAGGCTAGGGAAAGAGGACCCCTACACAAAACTCTTGCTCCTCCAGGTATGGACGTAAGGCTTACAACCTCACTAAAAAAAAGAGAAAAAAAGGGGGATAAAGTGATAATCACTGACGTGAATGAAATTTCAGATGAATGGGCGCAATACTTTGAAGACACGCTTAACGAGGAAAAGACTAATGTAGAAGAACAGAGCAATGGAAGAGTGGAGTTCGAGTATAATGAAGCAGAAGAACCAAAGCCGAGTTTAGAAGTGAAGGATCAGTTAAGAGTAATAGTAACAATAAAGCACCAGGGGTTAACAACATAAAGGGAGAAATGGTTAAATACGGAAGTAAAGAATTATTAATGGAAATATTTAATCTCATTATAAGGATCTGGACAGAAGAGACAATGCCAGAAGAACGGATAACAGCAATCATCTGCCCAATACATAAAAAATGAAATAAATTGGATTTTGGAAACTACAGAGGAATATCACGTCTATGTGAAACGGAAAATGTAATAGGAGATTATCAATGTGGCTTCACAATGGACCAGATATTTATGTTAAGAATGATTCTGGAAAAATGTAATGAGCACAACATAGATATACATACGTTATTCATCGATTATAAAAAAAAAAGCATATGATTGTGTGCAAAGATACAACCTGTTGCTGGTGATTAGTAAGTTTGAAAACCCTAAAAAGATGCAAATTAGTTGAGATGACCCTGACAGAGACGAAGTGTTGTGTAAAGGTGCAAGACAAGGTATCGAGGCAGTTTGCAGCTAAATAAGGGCTAAGGCAAGGAGATGCCCTATCCACGGCATTATTTAACTTAACATTAGAAGAAATAGTGAGGAAAATTGAAATAAATCCAAAGGGAACAATACTGAACAGAACCATTCAATATATCGCGTATGCAGATGGTATCAATTTGATAAGTCGCAGTATTAACACAATGAAGTCAGTATTTCATGTAATTAATGAAGAAACGGCCCAAATGGAGATCAATGAAGACAAAACAAAAGACGTGGCAATCTCCAAAGGTACCAAACTAAACGAACTTAGAATGGACAACTATAGATTTGAGAGGGTAGGAACCTTCACTCTTCAGGAAGCAAACGACATAACGTGTGAAGTCAAGGAAAGGATATCTACAGGAGATAGAAGTTACTACGCTCTGCAGAAATTCACGAACCTGTAAAGGAAGTTGAAGAAGACAGTATAACATAACTATAATTAGACCCGCAGTACTATATACTTCAGAAACATGGGCATTATCAACTAAGGATGAGGAATTACTGAGGAAGATATACGGACTGATTATGGATCGAAGTATATGAAGAAATGAATATTTATATAAACTATTTGAAGTGCCAAACATAGGAACAGAAATAAGGAGGCGAAGAATAAGCTGGCTAGGACACCTTGAGAGAATGAAAGACGAAAGTGTGAAGAAAGTATATAAAACGAATGTAGGAGAAGAAGAGGAAGACCAAAGAAAAAATGGGAAGAGAAGAAGAGCGACCTAAGGAGGATGGGAGTGAAGGGATGTAGAACAAAGGCTCAAAGCAAAGAGTGGAAGGTCGTGGTGAAGGAGGCTCTAACCCCATGGGTTGTAATCACCGAGGGTTCAGGTAAGGTAAGGAACCTCTGGTTTAATCCGGGATTGGGAAAGGATGTTGGAAGGTGGTAGATATATTGGTAAATAACAATGTGTCACTGTAAATACTGTAAAAATTCCAGTGAAGAATATAACTGATACGAAGTTTGTTTCTGTTGGCTGCAGGGAAATTGTATCCACCGCGCAATTAGCAGGTAAGACAAGTGTGTGTTTCTTGCATTTATATAAAAGTTGTCATGTAGGTATGGCAAACAGATGAATCTAAGCTGCTTTCGCTCTCTGTCGGCATTAATTCACTCTCTAGACGTGCTTTAAGGATTGCTCGCAGCTTTACTCAGCTATTGAACCATATGTACGCTCTATACCACTCATTGCCTTGAAGATAATTATCATGGACACTTCTATAAACACTTAGAGACAGCCATCAATCCAAAAGATGTTATGAAAATCCATGTGTCGTTATTATTTCGTTAAATTAGCATTCGAGTTGATTAACACATAAAGAACATGGCAGCATAGCGTCACTTCGTTTTATGAATGACACATATTTTGCGGTTAAGTTTACTCTATTTAATCCAAAATATGTAAAATTGACTGCTGTTACCGCCCATACAATTCATTTTATCATTTATCATGTAAAATTGACAAGAGAAATTTTGTCTTTCCCAATGTGTGTGGAAGTGTTGAAACAAAAAAGTATAACCAAGTTTCGAGTAATGAAAGGGTTAAATAAGTGGAAAGTCCGAGCGCAGATTTACTTGCATCCGCGTGCAGGACACGCATATAGGTGACTGCATCGCGTATAATAATAATAATAAAAAAAACTGGCTCTTTCTAATCCGTTTTCACTTGCATAAAATACTGTCCATGATTTTTGTATCGAAATACTTTTCTCATAACACGACTTGACGCCATTAGTATTCCTCCTCTTGCCGCCATATTGAGCTGTGGTGAACAACTCAAGTACACATTTAAAGAAATATCACACATCGCTTTTCGTAACAGTTTTTTTGGATTGCTGGCTGTGACTATGTGTAAAAAGGAGTGTCTGATTTCTATTTACACGAAAATGTGTGGTAAGTTATACAGCGTAGATATGACTCAATAGCTGGCGAAAGCTGGAATAGACAAAGTAAATTTAATCCTGCAATTTGCTACCAAATCACAATGTCGAGTAAGAGAAGAGGGGTTAGTTCAAGTGAGGTCATGTATTTTTTTTCACCACCGGTATAGCTGATGCCCATGACTAACACTAACGTCATGTGCACGCCTTCAACGCGCAAGCAGCTAAATAGTGATGGTCGTATGCAATGACTGCATTCAGTGAATGCGTGCGACGGTAGCATGTAGTGGGGTAGTTTTGTTTGTGCATTTAGCGCGTGCGCGACGCCGTAGTATAATTATACAATCATATGATTTAGTTTTCGTGCAATACAAATTTTAAGATCTTTCTGTAAACATTTTTTACAGTTTCAGAATTTGACATGATTACGAATAACTATAATAATAATAATAATATAAGCAGCTTTTTAAATTAAACTCAACTTCCATTCAATATCGAACAATACTACTTCGAGCTGCTGTAGTACTCTGCTGCCATCTATTGAGCTCCAAACTTACTACATCTATGCACGCATTCTCTTTACCAACAATTTAATAGCATTTTCGTCCAATTCTTGACATAGCTTTCAATCCCCATCTCTGCTGAAGTTCATATTTGGCACAAAATACACGATTCAATGAAAACACGAATGTAAACTGCTCACAATACCATGCAACTGCTGCAGATTGACTGCTCTCCGAAGGAGTCGTTGCAACAGTTGCTAGCGACACCATGCGTACAAAGCGCAAACCAAACCGCCTTCACTGATTTCCCTTCAACGTGTCAATACAGTGGTGCGTGCAGCAGTTGCATGCGATCTTCGTATGCGGCAATCGCACAAACGAAACTGCACCTTTAAGTAGATCCTTTTCGCTATTTCACTCTCATTTAACACTTTCATGACTCCAATGTAAAGGAGATTGAAATTCATGGTCGCAAAGAACAAAATGAAGAAATCATTGGTAGTGAACTTAACATTTTTTTCGTTGAAAGTGTCAAAGACATTGTGGAAAATATCCCGCAAGTTCCATACGTGAATATGGTTAACTAAAATTCTATTTTTTTAAGTACATTCGATATATCAGATCATGGCAAAATCAAGAAAATCGTTATGAATCTTAAAGGTAAAGATTCAACACATCCAAATGTAGTTGTATTGAAAGAATAATGGAACATCATTGGGGAAAAGTTTGTAATATTGTTAAGCGGTCATTGTTAAAGGGTAAAGTGCCGGTCAAGTTAAAAATCGAAAATCACTCCGTTGCATAAAGCTAAAGGTTCGGTGAAAATAAGTGACTTACGCCAAATAAATGTGTTACCTGCACTAGATAAAGTTATTGAAAATGTAGTGTATGAACAGCTACTACAACATGTTAAAGAAAGTGCTATATTAATTTAATTTCAAGCTGGATTTAGAGAAAGACACTCAACTGAATCTGCTATTAACTTTGTATTAGAAGATTGAACTAGGGCAGTTAATGAAAATAAAAGTGTTATTGCTCTGTTCATTGACTTAAAAAGAACCTTTGAGACAATTAATAGATCACTCTTGTGTCTGAAGTTACAAGAAATGGGAATTAGAGATGATGTGCTAGAATGGATTAAAGACTATCCATCTAAGTTACAGAAAATAGTGTGTTAAGATTGGGAAAAAGTTGTCAAGTGAGACTGATATTGATATTGGTGTTGCACAAGGTAGTAAGCTAGGGTCTTAGCTTTTTATTCTGTATATAAATGAAATGCCTTCATTAGTTAAACATTGTACAATACAGCTGCTCGCTGACGATACGTTAGTGTATATAAAGAATAAAGATCTAATTAGTGGTAGTGTCAAGATAAATGAGGATTTAGAAATTATTAATAACTGGATGAAAATGAATAAACTTTGCCTCAACGTGAAGAAAACGAAAGCAATGATTATTGAAAAAAAAAAATAGAAAACAGTTAGAAAACAAAATCAAAATTGACAATGAAAAAATTGAAGTTGTTGAAGAAATGGAATACCTTGGGATTGTTATAGATCAGGAATTAAATTGTAGGAAGCATTATGAAACTGTTGAGATAAAATGTAAGAAAAAGGTTTCTATTATGAAACGTTTCCGATATTGTTTACCGAAGAAGACTAACTTAATGTTGTTCAATGCTATAGTGAAACCTCATACTCAATACCGCTGTTCTATATTTGTTAGAGCGAATGACACCACGTTACACAAAATTCAAGTCATATTAAATGAAGGAATACGTGAAGTATTAAATGCTCCAGTGGATGAAAGTGTAATGCAAATGGTTAAACAAGTAAATAAGCTGTATTTTAAGGACCAAGATTTTCTCGAAGCAATAACATTTATTTTTAATACTGAGAATGACTTACAGCCAAAGGTCCTAAAAAAAAAAATGGTTGCGACGAAATAATGAAGTTCATGATCATAATACCCGTACAGCTGGAAATTATTTCTTGGATCGAATGTATACTAACAGGTCTTCGAAGCCTATTTTTAGTGCTAGTGTATCAAAATATAACAAACTAAGTACTGAATTGAAGTCCTCAACAACAGTGACGGAATTTAGGAAGAAACTATGGCAAGAACTGGAACGAAGTTAGGATTAGAAATACTGAAGGATGACTATGGAATAATGTTTTATGTGACATTTTATTAGCAGACTACTGCTACATATTATACAACTGAACTGAACACTTGCACAGACGTTGGAAACAGGACCTATTACGTTTCTCGTGTAATTTTTAAATCTCCTGCGGTCCGTAAAGTCCACCCTAGTTCTATATTATGCCTTGTTTACATTACTAACATCTTACCATGGTTAACATTAACCAAGATCATTTTAGTAATGTAAACGGTAGTTACCGTTAACGCGGGTTTCAAATCTAACTAGCGTCAACTTACGACGATTATCTTGTAACGTCAGTAAGAAACGGTGTAACGGTCTTGAAGCTCCGTTCCATTTGATTTATTTATTATTGTCACGATTTTTACTGTATCGAACGAAGTCAGAAGATTTTTACTGTAATGATCTTGGTGTCATCAATATACTTTGACCATTTTTTCTCATGTTTGTCGAGCAAAGGTATAATTCTTCGGTTTTCTTTTGTTAAGTTATCCTGGCGCAAGGTTTATTTCTCGAACTACTTTATGACGTATCTAGCTTCCGTCTTCCTTTACTCATAGTCATGACTCATTTTCTGATTGGATAATAGTGTCAGCACCCGTAAATGGACCAGGATCTTAGTTGTGTGTTTCCTTATTATTGGCAAATCTTCCCGCCAAGAAGAATCCTTGCTCGTAAGATTTATTAATTTTCTTATATTAATTAATATTTTATTTATTTCCAGTTTTTAAATATACATGCTTTTGAATTTTCGTTCAGTGTGCCAAAAGGTTAGATATTACTGGTTTATTTGGTTTGAAACCGAGATCTGTTCTGGTTTGTTTTTTCCTACGCCTTCGTCATCTATCGAGGAAAAAGGCGTGTAGTAGAGAGATGCTATGCTGAACTAACTGGAAGATGTAGCAGGCAACTGATTCTCCGTAAAGTTATATTTTCAGTTCACGTTTGAATCTTTTTTTCGGGCTTTAAATCAGTGCGCCTTCCCATGTAAAGTCTAAATTTGTGGAAGAATTAAATACAATACCATGTTCGCTTATCGAAGTACCTATATTGAAATCTAATTTTCGTCGTGTAATTCTGCTCTGCTTGCTGTTCCAACAGCAAGACATCTTTAAAATTTCAGTGAATAAATTTTATCATCTTACGTGTTTCCGATTTTCATAAGCAAAATTAATCATATCTAAATTCTGTTTTCCGTAGTGATAATTGTTTTGTGCACTATGTGTAATATTCTTACCATGAGATTTTCAGTGGAAGGTTGTTTCTTAGCTATGCAGCGCTAAACTAGGTAAGGGAATATGAGTCGTCCATATGTCATGATTTATATAAGCCGAAAACCGTCAACAGATCTCTGTTTCTCTCCTTATACGTTTAAAGTTTTATTATTTCTAAGTAACAATGTGCTTTATGCACTCAATTCAGTTATTTCTTTAGCTACTAATGCGAAAGATTTAGTACGATGAGCTTACCATGTTCCGTCGGAATTAGTTCCGTTCGATTGTTTGATGTTAAATTTCAACCTGTCTCAGAGCTGTCTAGATCGCTAAACCCAAAATAGTATCCGAATTTGTGTTATGAAATTTTAAATATTTATTTCGAAAAATACCTACAAATGTCAAAATCTTACTTTCCCATGTTCACTGTTTAATGATTGAAATTTAGAAAGTGCTTTCAGTGGAACTGACCCATAGTTTATAGTGAAAGTGATATAGCAGGAAAGGGTCAGAATTTTCGAATGTTTGTAATCATGACTGAAAACAGTGATACTTATATTATTTTACAGAACAAGAAATTTTGGATTTGAATCTTAAAGTGAAATGATTTTGTTTATGCATAATTTTCGATTACTATATAACAATGATTTTCCATGAACAGAATGTCGATTTTCAAACCGCAATATGATCTGTCGGGCTACTTCCTTCAAGGAATGTGAATTATCAACTCAAATACAAATGATTTTTTTTTCCGTTCAAGTGAACTTCAGTGCTTATGGCAATTCAAATTTTGAAATAATTTGTGTTCAATAACTAAACTTTTCTGTCATTTCTACAGAAATAAACAGTAAAAAGGGGTTACAAAATTTTATCGAATGTAGGAGCTACTGTTTAAGTAAATTTGAAATAATAATGATGTTTTACGCAGATATTATTTTGAATTTACACTGTCGCGTACAATACAAGTGTTACAGTGAATTCAACTTTTCTTTAACTAAAGTGAGTGCACGCACATTAAACTTTCAATGCTTTAATGTTTTCCTATGGATTTTCACGTTGGTTGAGTGTAATATTTTCTACAGTGACCTTGTACACTAGGGGACAATATTGCTGTCTTCTGGTGGATAGGTAGTACATTAGAACTGTTATTTCTCTTACTTTCTCTTTTCGCCAGAATATGACGAATGTCACTGGTGCAGTTTTCAACTGTAGGTCCTACTGTAGTGCGTGTGAGTGTTTGCTACGTACTCGTGGTTTTATGAGATTCAGGTTTTATTTTTGCCACCGGTTTTAGAAGTTAACTTCGGTGACTTACGTGCGTTTATGGATAAACTGTGATTTATCACCACCAGTCTGAAGTCTGTATGCGTGGAGGTTTGGGCTACTGTGGCATTTTCTATGCAGTGATGTGGGTTGTTCTCCGCTCTCTTCTCTGGTGGGGTGGGGAATTCTTTCCTTCTCTCCCCCCACCGTTTCAGCATATGCCTGTCTCTGTACTATATTTCGGATTTAATTATCCTTCGGTAATCGTGTGCTCCCTCTTCGGTTGTTTTGGGTACTTGTGTGTCCTGATGGTAAGAGATAGTATACACTTTGGTTCGATAGTCTTATCTTTCTCGTACGTTGAGTGGTCGTGGGTCATGACCTCGGCTGGTGAAGTCGTGACTTAGCTCTCAAGTGACCCGTCTGAGTTGGTCCAGCTGGCTGGCTTCCAGTCTGGGTGTCATTGGAGACTCTTTGCGAGCGTTGCCCACTTGTTCACATGAAAGTGATGTTTCACTTTCTTTCTTTCTTTCTTTCTCACCCTTCTTTAGGGAGGCAGATAAGGACCTTCTAGTTGTGAAGTTTGACGAGGCTTCACTGGGAAGCGTCCGGAGTGTTTTCGTGTTCGGCACTTAGGCTGTTTTTACCCGAAGTTTGTCCCGTTTTGAACCTTATTGTGTTCTTGGGTAACACGGTTCAGATTTTCTGCTTTTAGTTGGCTGAGGTATGTATGTGCCCCCCTTCCCTGGTGATGTGTTCTTTCAACGGCTGTCTAAACGCAAGTTAGTAATTAGGCGGGGTTCACTTCGTGAGTTTATTTCTTTCTTTATCGAAATATATAGTATCCTAGTGGTGCGTATCACTTTTAAAGTATAAAAGAATTATGACAGAACTAATCTAAAAAATGTGATGCTTAAATCAATTCACTTGTGTTCATTTTTTTGTAATTTAATCCTATCGCGTGTAACAAGATTCTTTAGGAACAGCTCTATTATAATCACTTCTCGGACGTTGTGCTCTCCACATTTTCAAGCAATTTCATATTTTATCCATTCTTGGCTTCAGATTCAATACGCCAAGTTAACTACGGTTAAGTTAGGTTTGGTTTGATTGCTTCAAATACGAAAAAGGTAAGAAGTACAAGGATCATGAAGTGATTACAATGGAGCAGTTCCATTCTTTACTCTACGGAAACCTCTTCCTGTTTCTTTAAAGACAATGGTAGAATAAGCACGATAACCAAGTTAAGTTAGGTAGTCTGAACGCAAGTTAGTAAACTTTACCATCGTAAAATGTTAGTAATCTAAACAAGGCATGTGTTGCAAGTTCGGTCAACCGATTTGATTTATTACAGTCGACGTAAACTAATATAACACCCAAGATTCTAATAACCAACACACAACACACGGTCTTGCACTAATGGGCTAATTATAGCTTAGACGAACTAATGATTAGATTCAGATTGTATAGGTTACGTCGAATGTCTTCTGGCGCCTTATGCATCACGTAGCAAGAATACATGTTCCCATTCTTTTACAAAACATTTCTATGAAGACGTCAATTACTACCTGAAAGGGATGCCTATACTTAGCAACGATTCTATCCCTGAAAGGAGACTTACTTGCAGAAAATAGTTTTTATCATTGCAACCATCTTATGGCACACAATTCTGCACATTCTATAATTATAACAGAAGTAATTAGCACCTTATTTCTCAAGGAGATAAAAATAGTTAAAATACCAATGATAAAAACGGGAATAAATTTTCTTTACCTTGCACACATTCCATATTCTGTTCTCTGTTCGACTCCTCGGCAATGTTGCCAGATGGTCAGTATTGAATTTCCCTATGGACGCATCAGAAATTACCTTTTCTCCAAGGAAATTTCCTAGTTTATTAATTCACATTAAGGTACTTCATAAACATAACAAAAGAAATGGCTTCCAAATAGGCTTCTTAGATGCTGGTTAAAGTTCATAATACCCTTGTCACTTCCATGAAAATAGTTTGAACTTCTGCCAAATAAAAATGTTCCCAATTTCTATCTAATCTTGAACGAAACAACTTGTAGGGAAGATAAATTTATCCCTGACAGGGACGAAAAATAAATTTGTCAGGGTGGGAAACTTCTTTCCCAGGGGGGCATCTCCCCGCTAATTCGCGCACTGCTAGTACGTAATCTGATCCTCTGTTCGAGATTTTTTTATTTAGGGGACCCACCTTTCTACTCCTGCCTCTCTGCGTTCTTTGTACAGGTTGGGTCGTGCACTTGTAAGGGCGTGCAGCGCGCACTGCTTTGTACTTCACAGCCTGGGGCAGGCTTGTCCATGCAGATTGTTGGATTCCGGAGTTCTGACATTCCAACGAACTGATATGTCCCGTCTGTGTGAGACAGGTGGTGTTGCGGGATGGTTTTTCTGAACCCGGGGGGGGGGGGATTAAATATCATATTTGCGAAATCTGTTTAAGCAACGAAATGCAATTTCATTGACTAGAAGTTGCTACGCGTTTGCCGTGAGCTTGGCGACGGAATTAAATATTGTACTTAGTACGGCTTCTCAAAGGAAAATTTGCGTCTTCTTATGGCAAACTCATAGCAAACATTATATATGTTTTGGCCAATAGGCAGCTTCGTTACAAACTTTCGATACAGACTGGCAGCCAATCAGACACTTCTAACGCGCTCACGTAGTGTAAACAAGGAAGATGGTGTCTGTTTTTAATGATGTTTCTGAATTATGTTAGTGTTTAAATAAAGATGTTCTTACGTAGCATTATAATGCAGATTTACAGCATTTTAAAAACCATTGAAAATGTGACGGTGATCGATATTTAGTTAAATACTCCTCGCACTGAATCGATTGGTAAGAATATGTAAAGTGATTTACATTAGAGTAGTTTTAGCTTATCTAAAGTTTTATTATTTACTCGGT
Source organism: Lepisma saccharinum (assembly GCA_022664845.1). Lineage (NCBI taxonomy): Eukaryota > Metazoa > Arthropoda > Insecta > Zygentoma > Lepismatidae > Lepisma > Lepisma saccharinum. Next base: position 6,626 of record JAGDQP010006476.1, on the reverse strand, counting down.
TTATAACTTAATATAATATGTTAGGTTAGCGTAGGCCATTATGGGGTCTAGAGGAGTATCTAAAGTTCTTTCCTGAAGGAATACTAGCTACAAACCAATGGTTATTAAAACTATTTCCAATTTATCAACCGCAAACATAAAAGTTTTGCTGCCCTTCAAATACATACAATTACGTTTTCTACTGTTAAAAAGTCAACCTTTGCATTTATATACTCGCCCTTAGAATTTCAGATAACAACACATTAAATTCCGTGTATAAAAGAAATTCGGTTTGATATTTTAAACGGAACTGAACCTAAACTTAAATCAGTACTGCGTAAGCAGGACCAGTTCTCGTAACCACTCATTTAAGTGGTCTTACAAGTGATCAAAACCCCAATATGGTTAACCGTTTTAAAACTCGAGCGTAAATCGATTCCGATTAAATAGTTCAATCTCTCCATGAAGTCAGCTCATACTGATTCGGAATTATTACAAAAATCACGGACAGTATATCGAAGGAGCTAGTTTTAAATATATATATATATATATATATATATAACAAGACAATACTTTGAATCACTCAAATGACTCACTGCTAGAGGTAACAAAACTTGCTGAGTTAATCACGAAATAATTCTTACAATTAGGTACTCGTGTTGTATGGCTTCGAATATTTCACAGTGACTTCCTCATTTCGGATTCGTAGAATGCAGAATGTGATGCAAAATCAATGGGTAATGTGAGTGCAAGGACGCAATGGAGAAGGGCGTATGCGTCCTTGCATTCGCATCACCCCTTGCTTTTATTTCACACTTTGCATTCTACGGATATGAAATAATGAAAGTAGCAACGTTTTAATAACACAGAACGCCATATTATGGAAGTATCTAATATAGTAAATTACTAATCGTGAAGATACTCTGGGAATACACTCAAAATCTGTAGGTACTTGATACATGTTAATGTTACGCATTTCGTTTTTTATTTTGTTCACAAACAATACTATGTGGTTCTAAATGACTTGAAATACACACAAATTGTTTCAGATACTATCTGAACATACATCCATATAATGACATAGTTTGAAAAAGTCAATTACCACCCAATGTACAAAGGTACCGGTACGGTATTAGTACAAATACATTCTTCATGGTACATGTTTTCAAACTTCGTGCACATTAAAATTACAAGTTTCTTTTTAATGTCGATATTCTTACTGAAGAAAATAAACAAGAACGTTCTCCTGAATAATTCATTTAAATTCATTAAATGCATGTGCTTACTTCACAAACATTAGTTCTAATATATAAATAAAGCCAGTGACCTAACATTAACATGTATAAGGTACTTACTAGAGTTCAAATCCTAATTGAATTGTGTCTCCTGCTTCTACTGTGAGTGGGAAGGACATTGAAATTATTATTTAATCATGCCAAATAGCACTCCGTTCCGTTTATAATATTTTCACCCGTTTATTTTAGCTTCATACTAATAGATTTTTCGAAGGCAGTCAATACAAGTCGGCCTGTAACTCATTTGCGACCAGAATTTTGTAAGCGCAATTCTCGTCTTTAAAAAACCCAGTTTGCTGAACGTGACGTCACTGCCAAAAGTCAAGCAAGTTGATATTTAATACCGTTTCTCGCAAACAAATTGCAAACTTTTCCTTGCGTTCACGCAAGTCGATATTTAATGAGGGCCCCGGCCGCCGGAAGGTTCTCCGGTTCCTTGTTCCTGTTTGGAACTTTTGCTGGGGAGGAGAGTCCCTATCCACATATATGCTTTATTTTATACAAATTACGTATATTACATAGAAGACAAACACAAGACAACGCAGGACAAAACAAACGAGGTATGGAATGTACAAAGCGATCTCGAACCTACACTAAATTAGGGACTTTGCAAAATCCAGACTCATCAAGAGGAAGATGGTTGAGTCCTTCGCTGGTACCTTGATTAATAGTTAATTTTGTCTTGAGAAAATTGGTCTTTCAGACAGCAAGTCTGATCTTTCTTCTTTAACGTAATTATTCAGTAATGTAAGAAATAAACTGAAAATTATGCCACACAACAAGCAAAAGACCTCTTTTTCTCTTCATCTGTTACCCAGCCTATTTTGTTATTTTACACACACACAGACAAGACAGAAAGAAACGAAGACGTCTGTAGTAAATACAAGGTATATGAGGCTATTTTAATATTCATGAGGGAAACCCCTGACAGCGTTGGAAATGGAAAGGATCATACATTATGTATGTATGTATGTTTATATCTTGACACGCACATATATATATGGAAGAAGGACGCTTTTTTTATTTTGTTTTACGAAACAGGTATATGAATTAACATAACGAAGAGGATGAAAGATAAATTGGTTTTGTTAGTCGTGACCAACCTATCATACATTACGCCTATCTTTGCATGTCAGTTCTTTTTGTCTTTTCAACACAGAGGAATCATGAATAGACAATGATAGAACCGACACTTACAAAGGACAAAATATATAGATTTTGTTTCAACAAGTAGTGTTTATATCAAGACTACCACGAATGAAGCTTAGAGTGTCAGTTAAAAAAAAACGATCGCAGCTTACGTAGATCAGTGGCGTAACATTGACTAGCTACACGGCCACTACAGTCTAACGAGGCTTTCAAGAGTTTTAGCTACAGTAGCACAAGAAAAATGTACAGAGGAGCGAACCAATAAAGTGAAATAAGCTATGAAAAGAGCAGGTAAGGACCCAAATAATGGAATGGTGGGGGCCCCAGCAGCATTTTAGTCAAAGGAAAATCACATATGGTAAAATGACATGTGGTAATACGTAATGAAATGTACCGTGTCGAGTTAATCGCAAAGAGACAGATCCTTGACGTGTAGCTTAGCCTTCGCCATAATATATTACGTATATATCCGATTGAAGAAAGGAACAGTGGACATAGATAGGTAATCAAGTAAGTTCGGGTATAGGGAGAACAATAGTATGACGGGAGAGGTAGATCCTTCGCACATGGTTTAACTCCCTCCTTCGTGATATGTATACAACAGAAGGAATAAGGTGAGAGAGAATGGGAACATGAGAATTAGGTTTAAAGTAGCATATGGAGGCGTCATTTGTATTTTAGATTGTAGATCTGAATCTCAAACAGATCCTTGACGTGTAGCTTAGCCTTCGTCATAATATATTACGTATATACCCGAATGAAGAAAACAGCACTGGACATAGATAGGTAATCAAGTAAGTTTGCGTATAGGGAGAACAATAGTATGACGGGAGAGGTAGATCCTTTGCACATGGTTTAACCCCCTCCTTCGTGATATGTATACAACAGAAGGGAATAAAATTAGAGAGAATGGGATCATCAGAATTAGGTTTAAAGTAGCATATAGAGGCGTCATTTGTATTTTAGATTGTAGAACTGAGTTTCAAACAGATCCTTGACGTGTAGCTTAGCCTTCGCCATAATATATTACGTATATATCCGATTGAAGAAAGGGACACTGGACATAGATACGTGATCAAGTAAGTTCGGGTATAGGGAGAACAATAGTATGACGAGAGAAGTAGATCCTTTGTACATGGTTTAACCCTCTCCTTCGTGATATGTATACAACAGAAGCGAATAAGGTGAGAGAGAATGATACATCAGAATTAAGTTTAAAGTAACATATGGAGGTATTCCTAGATTGTAAAGTGGCACAAGATGTGAGTCCCAAACACGAACGAGGATGATATGAACACAGTACTATATTTTAGGAATAGAATCCAAAGCAGTTGTGACTTTACCATTAGCTAACTGCAAATGGAAAGTAGACATTTTAATCCTGCAAGTACAAATTCACTTGAAATATACGATTTGTGTTAATGAAACATGTTACGTTTTGAAAAATGAAGTGTAGTTGAAGGACGATGAGCGACAGATCTTGGTCACTAGAGATAATCTTGTACTTTAGCAGACTGTTTGATATTGTTGGAACACGTTGAGTAAGGATATGAAATTAAGATACTTGTGCATTGCGTAAGACTGGATGTATCACTAGGCTACAACAGCGTTTAGTCAGCTATGGCACAACAGTACTGAATATTACTCTTACAATAGTAACTGAAGAATATCAAAAGTAAGAGCATTATATTTTATAGATATGATACAAGACTGTTCCACAGAAATCACAAGCAGCAACAATTTTGCTTGTAATATAGGTTAGACATAGTTAGGAATAACGTCATTTGTTCCCAAGTATTGGGATTAAGTGAATAAATATTGTATTTGTCAAGTTGTATGTGTTATTGTACTTATGAAATACAAGTAATGACTACATGAAGTGAATCTTGATGCAACTCTTGCAGTATTCATTTTACGAGACACTTGTCATGAGACTGATAGGGACAAGTTGTATTCTTTATTGTGATTGGTCAGTAAAGTACATGAAGACGTTGAACGAGGATTCTTGGATGTAGTTTTCCAATGGCGGTCCTGTGCGAATACTCGACTCTTAAGTTAAACCTGCTTGCATAATGTATAGTATTCAAAAATGGAAAGCAAATGTTCCGCTAATTTGTTATGCTTGCTTTGAGCACATTCACATTGACTCTGGAACTCAGGACTGCATTCACATGTCGGTGGAATCCTTGGAACAGGACGTAGTGGAAACCTTAACATACGCGCCTATATGCAATGAAATCTACGAGAAATTTATAGAGACGCACTCAGACAACGAACATATACTTCAGAAATTTGTGAAATCATATAAAGAAATGATTACAAGTACAGAATACATAGACAAACTGTATGTCATTCTTTGGACAAAAGATTTCTTACACGGTTCATTTGGATGTTGTTTGTGAGGAATGGAAATAAAAAGCATCAGTTTGATTGAACAAGAAATTATTCATTGTGCATAATCAAGAATATATACAGAGTAAAACATTCCAACGGATACACGAAAATGTTGTTATTACACATAGGGGATTGATTAATATTGTTTTAGTACTAAACACAACTGATACAAGAAAGTGACGTCATACAAAATATTGTAATTACATACAACTGAAACAAATTATTCAACAACTCAAACCATATAAAACAATGAAACCTTTTTTTTTGTTTTTTTGCAACATCATACAAAATATATGTCTACTACATTGCAGCAGAAATAAAAGTGAAGTCATGTAAAATAGTACTGTCTGTTGCTACATCAAAGTCAACTTGTATATTTTTTTCGGTGTCGTCTAACTTTTAGGATACAAGTCATTGTTTTGAGATAACATAATTGTAAATAAGGTTGGTGTGAATGTTTTTTTAGTGGAAAACAATGAAGGAGTACAAAATTAGTTTATTTGTTTGGCACATTGCAACAAAAAAGTGAAGTCGTATATTGCAGTCTGCTGATACATAAAAGTCAACTTGTATAAAATATTTTTTGTATAATGTGCTTGTCTAACTTTTAGGCTGAAAGTTTTAATGGAACTGTAGAACTTTCTTATTAATGTTTTGGTGGAAAACAATGAAGGAGTACAAAGGCATTTTATTCGTGGTACAAGACAAAAGTTTTACTAGTTCAAAAACAGTGAAGACAACTATATCAAGTCATAGAAAATAATTTTTGTTGTTACAATAAATTAGTTTTGTGATGAACATTGTTAGGACTTGCAGGAATCATTGTTAGGACTAAGAAAGTATTAAACCGTTCAAACTTGATTGATGACGTGCACAAAAAAAGTGTTGATGAAGTTTTTGTTTTGATGATTGCAGACGTAGATGATAAAACATCAACTCAAAGAAAGAATATTTTGATTTACATTTTTTTAGACCATGTGGTCATCTAACTTGCAGGATACGTGTCGTAACATAGTATTATACAACTTACTGTTGGAAATTTAGAACAGATTCCAAGTTTTCCCTTTAACTAAAACTATAAGGTAACGTCCCGTAGTCTACAGTGCTAGACGGATTTAATCGACGACGCTTCGTTTGCTGGACAACAGCATGTCGTTTAGTTTGCGGTTTACATACGATACGAAAATCAGGTTTTCGTAAAATATGAGTTGGAGTAAAAATTACTTGACTGTCACATTTTTCTGTAATTAAATTATACATAGTTTATTCGTTTACGTGCTTGTTGAGAAAGAGTAATTCCACGAATTTTAATTACCTCATTAATTTTTCCTGTAGTTGTTTCCACCTCACGGTACGCATAATTTTTGGGACCAAGAGAAATAAAAGTTCGTATTTCCCAGCCTTGTTTGATTTCATTTTTTAACTGTCCTAAATAATCACCAATTGGAAGCAAAGGAGTTTCATCTCGACGTCTAATATAGGTAACACTATCAGTATCACAGTAAAGCAGTCTGTCAATACCAACGGCATCTAATGTTTCGTATAATTTAAGTCTGGCCCAAGAAGAAATGAAAGCAGCAACTGCTACATTTGTGAATTTGTTTGGTGTGTTCTGGTTTTCCAAATTGCAACAGAACAGCCTCAACCTATTGATCCCAAAAGTGGATCACACAGACAAATAGGGTCGCCAGGAGCCTAGAGTACCCACGCAACGCATCTAACCTAACCTCTAGCTCCAAACATTTTCTACACCCCAGACGAGCGGCGCAGAAATGCCTTCCAGATTTAAGAATATCTGGGAAAGAGGAT
>JAGDQP010006475.1:52115-71825 GCA_022664845.1 Lepisma saccharinum | reverse complement strand
GCTCTAGTTCCGTTTCGCGCTTGTTCCTGTCGCTCTAGTTCCGTTTCGCGCTTATTCCTGTAGCTCTAGTTCCGTTTCGCGCTTGTTCTTGTCGCTCCAATTCCGTTTCGAGCTTTTTCCTGTCGCTCTAATTCCGTTTCGGGCTTGTTCCTTTCGCGCTAGTTCATTTAGCGCTTATTCCGTTTCGCGCTTATTCCGGCGACCCGGTAGCAGCGCCGGATTTATGCATAGGCCCACTAGGCCAGGGCCTAGGGGCGAAACTTTCTCAGGGAAGCAGTTTACAAGGAAAAATTAGAATTTGCTAAACCCGAGACGGTAACACTATTTAGAAAAAAAGAAAAACATTTAGAGAGAGTGCCAAACACTGTCACCTTTGAGCTTCCTGAACCCCTCGTAAATAACTGACTTCGGTTAATTTAAAGTTAACTTAATTTACATTAGAAATAGCACAACAAAGTTTAGAGTTTATATTAGGAACATTATTTATTCCTATTTTTGTCTTTGTACACCCAACAATCATTATCACGCATTTTTCTTTAGTTCACAATGCTTCCTGGCGTCTTCAAATCATTAAACGTTAATTTAACTCATTTCCCAACGTCATACAATGATGAAAGTTTGCACAGTGACGTAGGTCCGGTGGCAACACAATATTCCATTGCTACTTTCATATATTTAAAAACATATTTAATATATTTTTTTTAATATCACGCATAAATACTACTCTGCAACGATTTGGCGTTTGAATGATTGCAGAAGACTTTAGGATTTGGGTAAAAAATAATAAAATAACTTTTTAAAGGCATACTTTTCTTAAACAATTCGTACTAAAAGTAAAAAATAATTTTGTTTATGCATGACTTTTAAAACGAAAAGCATGGGGCGCACCAATTGAAGAATTTATAAAGTGACTGTATATGAGAGAGCGCCCGCATGCTTTTCTTTTTAGTCAAGCATAAAAAAAAATTTCTAGTAGGAATTTTTTAAGAAAAGTATGTTTTTAAAAACTTTTTTTAGCCTATGCCACATATAGGGCGTCACTGTCATTTATATTTCTGCTAATGGGCAAGAGATACTTTGTGTTAAGTGTGCATGAAGGCGTAATTTACGCTAATTTTTATATTTGAGGAAAACTAAAGTGTCTTTTCGGGTCCGCAATGGGTAGGTACCATTCGTTCGAATCCTTCTGCTAATCGTCCTGACTGACATTGCCCTTTAATTTCCTTCAGTTTCACCAGAGAAACGTCAGAATGGTACCTTAACTAAGATACCGGCCGCTACCCTCCCTTACCCTATCCTGGTCTGATCCAAAGATGGATTTAAAGGCCTTACAAATTTTCTACATATCTTAACGTGTATTTTACTACAGGAGAAACATTTTCTCCCCAACTTAACTTTATAATCTTCAGGAGATGAATATTCCCGGAGATCGTGTTTAAAATTCAAAGAGCTGCCCACGTATTCATCGTGGCTAATGAGTTTCTAGTTGATAGTTTGTAAATCTATCACGAAACTGCAAAGTGCCATTTGTGATGTTAGAAAAAGTAGAATCTAAGAATGGCTGAAGATAGGATCCTTCTTAAAGCTGTGTAAAAATCGTGAACGAAATGTAATATTAACAATAGTGTAAATAATAAATTTGGAAAATAGTTTGTATTACCTTCTTGTTCAGTGAAATTAACATATATTCAACAAGTAGCCTACAGTAATTTAATTAAAATTGCTCATTGTATTTAATGAAATTATTTTATTATTGAAACGTATTTTGAAATTAACCACATTACCAGAGTTAAATAATTTTTATCTCGTTATTATTATTAATGGCTAGAAGACGGAGGAGAGTCATTTGTCATAATGTGAGGGTAGGAACGGAAATGGACGGAAGTGGTGAGGGAGGAGGGGAGAGGACGCTAAAAGTCATGGGCCTAGGGCGCCTAAACGTATAAATCCGGCCCTGGTTGATAGTTAAAACATGTTGTTTATTGAATACCGGTAATTTAAGTATCCTGTTTCGTCCCGTTTTTTAATGTTTAAATTTATAACACGTTTTCGTGTTTGAAAAATCTGGTCCCCTATGCTAGGGTAACTCTCTTCCTTCTTTATATCTTTATGAAATATCTTCATATACAAAAATAAACAACGATACGCTTATAAGAAAACATAAATATCGTACTGGAAAGAAAGATGAAAAATTACAATATTTTACCAGGCTCTAACCCTCGTTCAAGAAGGACCTAGTCATATGGGTGTCAAAATATACAACCAGCTGCCAACACGTTTAAGAAATGAAGAAAACATAAATAGATTCAAGAAACAGCTAAGGGAACACTTGCTGGATAAGGTATATTACGATGTAAAAGAATTCTTATCATAAATTTCCACAGCAGCCTCAGTACTGTCTATTACAAATTTATTGTGTGTGTTAAAATTTATTGTCTATTCTATTCAACATTTAAATATCGTGCATTACCATTTATTAGCGAATATTATTATGTACTTTGTAAAGCTATATAGAAAATTTATTGTTTATATAGCAAATGTTATTGTCTATATGTCTAAATGTCATTGTCTATAATTTTAAAACTTATTTACCGATACTTCACAAGATATAAGTACCGTGCAATACCATTGTAATATAAATATCGTGCAATACTCTCCAGACATCAATGTATTCATTGTATATTGGTAATATTCCAACTTTTGCAACCGTCCAGCAAATCACCGTTCTGCGGATATTTTCTATTTCAACTTCTTTGATATTAATCGCAAGGTAAGGAGTTCGTGGACTGAATAGAATCTTGGTTGCCCGATGTTAAGTGACTTTTTATTTCTTCCGTGACCTCGTATTTATTTGTTACATATGCCCCAAGTATTTAAATTTGTTCACCTTCGCTATGTTCTTATCCTTAATTGTTATGTATCTATTTCATTCATCCTTTGTGTTTCGGCTCGTTATAATGTGTTTTGTTTTCTCTGCGTTCACCTGTATACCTATCTCACTGCAGACTTCAACTAGGACATCGGTGTTGCTTTCTGGTGCATTTATATCGCCACCTATTAAATCTACATCATCCGCGTGAACGAACAGGTGGTTCAAGACTTTCAATGTTAGTTCCGTTTCGTTCTTTTTAGGTAGATTTCGAAGAAAATATACCTATTGAGATCGGTACTATATGAAAGTGTATATTTATATATATATATATACATATATATATATATTTATATATTAACACGCTAGCGGCCATAATTTTGAAGATATTTGAACCATATTTTTATATGTTGTTTCTAGGCGTAATAGCTCGGTTAAGTTCGTTAATGAGCAAAATCGGTCACCATCTTGGATCCAAAATGGCCGCCGAACCCATTGTTGTATAGAATACACAGCCTAAACCGCTGGGGCTATTGAAATCAAATTTGGCATAAAGGTACAACATCACTTTCTGATTATGAAAATGTTACCTAATGAGTTCAAAGATGCCATCTTGGATCCAAAATGGCGGACCTAAAAATCCATTTTCCACACCGTTTGAGCTAGAGATACGAAATTTGGCATAAAGGTGCATTATGATGAGTAGCTTAGGGAAATATCACAACATTTGGGAAAAGTCGCCATCTTGGATCCAAAATGACAGCCCAAAATCCCATTTTGCACAGCGTTTGAGCTGGATAAATGAAATTTTACTTGAAGTTGTACTATCACAAGTAGGTTACGACAAAATAAGAAAACTTTCAAAAAGTCGTCAACTTGGATCCAAAATGGCCGCATCAAAAACCCCATTTCCAAATCATTGAAGGTAGAAAAACGAAATTTTCAATGAAGGTGTATGACCAAGAGTAGGTTACAATAAATGGGGCAAATCTTCCCTTTGGGGGCGCATCCAACCGTGGGAGGGTGAAGATGTACTCCGTGGTGGTGTAGTGCTGCAGGGAGATTTTGGTTAAGATAAAGGAGGCGCATCCTCTCAAAAGCACTGAAGTTGGAGGGCGAGCCCCGGCTCCCAGCGAAACTTCGAAATCTACCTCAGCCTGTAGGCCTACCGAAAGGGATTTTTATTTTTAGAATAACATTTTCTAACGCAAAGTTAAACAGTAATGGTGATAACACATAACCTTGTTTCCTTCCGCTGCGAATCTCATCTGAATCTGTACTCATCTGTACTCTGCTTGTGGGGTTGCTGAGACATATTCGCACTAGTTGAACAAGATTTTTCGGAATTCCAAATCGTAGTACATAACTTTTCCCTTCTGATAAAATCATGTACTTTCTTAAAATCAATGAGTAACTGGTAAACTGTTCCATTGGACTTAAAATCAACAAATAGCTGGTAAACTGTCCCATTGAATTATGACTATCTTAAAGTTGGAAACTATCTGACACCCTCAATCATAGATTGCAAACTATCTGATACACAAACGGAAGAAATGATTTTCAAGTCCACAAGGATTGGTAGTAGGACCAAGAAAAAGAGAAACTTAATTTGGGATTAAATTATTATTATTACTATTGCAAATATGACTATCTTAAAGTTGCAAAAAAATATTCCACATCAAGTTTCTGTTTTTAGTGGTTCTTCAGTGGGTGGAATACTAGAATGGGTGAAAACATAGGAAAAAAGGGAGGGGGCGATATAAATTGTATAATCAGAATCATGGGCGGCGATTAGGGGCAAGGGGAGCAGTTGCCCCCACTTTTTTCCAGCCATTCGATTAAAGAAAATATGATACAGAAATTGCGCCTTGAAAAGCGTTAAGGAAAAGGGGGATATTGCTCCCTGATTCTCCAGTAATTTGTCACCCACTGACAATATATAAAAAGTTAAACTTATTAAGAGTTCATGCCACTTTTACCGGTTAGTATGAGATGTTAAAAAAATTTATCTTTTCACGCTTCTTCAGTTCCAGTAACTGCATAATTCTACAAGTTGAGAAATGTCACGAAGTAAAGTTCGTAAGTGAGAAAGTTGGCATTTGCTACTGGCCATTTGTTGAATGTGCATTATTATTTATGTCCTTTAAGCATGTTTGGCTTAGTCCGGGATAGAGTAAGGAAAAGGATGTGACGAGGAGTCGGCCGGGACCTAGTTGAAAGGAACCATTCCAAGCACTTGCCTGTGTGACTGAGGAAAAAATCATGCTTGTGTCTGGTGTGTTAAGCATACTATTTATAAGCTGAGCATTCACATTCTGTTTCAGTATACAGATTATGTAAAACAAACTATTGGTTAATATAAATGCAGAAAGAAAAGTAGGTCAATGGAGTGACCGGGAATCGAAGCCGGGTCCTCCAGTTGCACGTTGCATGCCAGCGGTTATCTGCCATTGAACTGTCGCCGCAACAACTGATTTCTCTTACATATTGGATATTCCTTAGACCTGGAATTCCAGAAGTATTCCTCTATTAAAATCTTCACATAGAGGGGAGTGACTTGGCATTGTATATCAGCAATGATTGAATGGTTCAGCATAGGTCAGAGGAATATCAAATATGCAGAGTCGTTGGGACGATAATTTAATGATAGGATATCGGTCACCTGGCATGCAACTGGGGGTCCCGGATTCGATTCTCGGTCGCTGTAGTGACTGGTGTATTGCTGCATTTTCAACATGTTACTATAAAGAGGTCATTTGTGTAAGAAAGAAAATTGATTAGTATTGCCTTCAATGAGATTCCACAGTATATTAACATGATCCTGTCTATTTATAAATTTATTTATTTATAAATATGTTTAAGATTTTTGTGTACCCCGTTTCTTGTTAAATGTATAATTGTGAGAAGCTGTCCGTGCACAACTATATTAATTTCTTCTGACAGAATCGTGTTTTCTATATATGAAGCGCTAGTACTGTAGTTACTGTTTATTTGACAATAACACATGATAAAAATGAAAATATAGTTCATTTGAATTTTTATAAAAATGTAAAAAATTTGTGCTTAAAGTATGTGTTTAATATGGACAAAAAGTGACAATCTACATTTAGAAACTACTAATTACACAAAATAATACATTACGTACTTCAATTAGTGTTATACGTGCTATTAGTTTTTTATATTCATATGCTCTTAGATGAAAAAAACAAAACAAAACCGGAAGTAGTGCCTACATCAAATTTGGTAGTTTGGGCATATATTGTAAATAATGCTTTATAGTGTCTGCATATAGGTTACACGAAAAACTGAAACAAGAATGAACTGTTACTGCTACTTACAAGCATATAGTTTTATTTATCTAAAGGATTCTAGATACAATCTAATTTCAGCCATTTTACACCGGACATTAACCAATTTACATCGGCATCGAACCCGGGACCTTCCAATCACAAGGCGATAACCTCTTTCTGACACTACAGTGTAGAGTGTGACCGGAATCAATAGTTTAAATAGGTATTATGGCTCTTTATGCTACCTTTTGAAAAAACATCCGAAAACTTTCATTTTTCATATGTTCAGTTAATCAGTGCCGAATCTAAGGGGGAGCATAAGGGAGAAAGCGCCTAGGGTGGCACGTTTAGGTAACGGCAAAAAGCTAAAAATAAAATCTAAAAAGGAAGTAAAATCGCATATTAAATTGAAGTTGACCTAAATGTTTTCAAAATTTCAATACCGGCGCGCTAAGACATTTTAAATGTTATTCCATAAAAACTACCTTCACGTCTAAAATTCAAAACCACGACTCAAGTCCAATAGTCAGGACTGCCTTACTGGAGTTAGTAATAGCGATGCCACGACAAGCTCCAGGGAAGATAACAAAAGTACACTACGTGATGCGAGACAATGTTGTGATCGTCGCGTCATCCGGTCAGCTTATGTCAAATTGGCACCCCAAGTGATTGTACTACTCATAAAAATAATTGTGCCTTAAACTACTTCGATTGTACCCATTGAACCAACAAAAATCTTCGATTGTACCTTCAACGATACCGGGAAATACCCGGTAAAAGCTTGGGGTGCTAACTTGACGTAGCACCCCAAGTGATTGTACTATTTATAAAAATAATTGTACTTTCAAGTACTTCCATTGTACTGATTGAACCAACAAAAATCTTCGATTGTATCTTCACCTATACCGGGGAATTCCCGGTCAAAGTTTCAAGTGATTTTACTACGGATAAAAGTAATTGTGTCTTTAAGTACTTCGATTATACCGATCGAACCAACAAAAATCTTCTATCTTACCTTCACCAATATCGGGAAATTCACGGTCAGAGTTTAGTTTGAAGCGTGACGTAGCACCCCAACTGATTGCATGTACTCTTGATAAAATAATAGTACATTATGGTACGTCGTTTGGATCAATTGAACCAACCAAAATTTTTCATTTTTCCTTCACGGTTACGAAGGAGTCCCCGGTCAACTTTGGGTTGCTTACTTCACGGTGTAGTCCAAGTGGTAGTACTATTGATGAAAACAATTGTACCTTAAGGTACGTCGTTTGTACCGATTGAAGAAATAAAAAAAATCGATTATACCCTCACACGTTTACCGGAAAATCCCTGGTCAAAATTTAGGATGCTAACTTGATAAAGTGATTGTACAATTGATGAAAACGATTGTACCTTAAGGTACGTTGATTGCACCGGTTGAACTAAAAATATTGGATTGTACGCTCACGATTATCGGGGTACCCCAGTCAAATGTTGAGGTGCTAAATTGACGTAGCACCCCAAGTGATTACATTATTGGTAAAACAATTTACCTTGAAGTATGTGAATTGTAGCGATTTAACCAACAAAAAGTTCGATTGAATCCTTATGGTTACCGGGGTATCTCCGGTCAAAATTTCAGGTGCTAACTTGTCGTAGCACCCCAAGTGGTTTACTGTTTTATAAAAATATTTGTACTGTGCCTTGAAGTACGTTACATGTAACGATTAAACCAACAAAATTCTCGTTTCTATTGTCGCAGTTACCCAAAAATCCCTTTCCGAAATCTTGGGTGCTAACTTGAGGTAGCAGCCCAGTAATTGCGGTATTCATAAAAATAGTTTTACCGTAAAGTACGTCGAATGTAGCTAATGTAATGTGTTTGTTGTTATGTATGTTCGGATTTGATCCTAGTTGCATTACGCATACATTTTTCGTTCTTTGTTTTTGACCACGGCATAACGTTCTGTTGGAGTTGAATGTTAGACTTAGACATCAAAGTAGCAGGACATTTATAGCAACAATGAAAATTCTTTCTGCTCTCCTACTCAACACTTATTTTCCAACACACGTTATTATAAGTGAATGAAGCTGTTTTGTGACATGAGCTGAAAGACTCAAATGTTGAGTCTCTGTATTGTAGTTGTTTGGTGAGGTACCTACTTGGAAAGCCTTCACCTTTACCACAGTTGTTGAAAATGTGCGTGAATGGTTTCTGATGAATCGTCGAACCTTTGAGCTTATTCTTGGCACGTTTAGCTTGAATCATCTTCAATAGCTTCCTGCAATTGGCTCTCATCGGTAAGTGATGGCCGACAACAAGGTGGCATATTATTTTTAAGGTTTCATCTCCGCTACAAAATGTTTTAGGCAGTGCATTCACTCACCGGGATTGTCCAAAATGTCGAACAAATTTTCATGCTGTATCTGCAGCTTTTGCACACAATTTAAATTCATACGTTAAACCTTTAAATTTGTTAATCTGTATTTGAAACTTTTATTTTCACCATCTGTTTTGCAGAGTGTACGCGATCAAGTGGGTACGTATCATCGTGGAAGCTTTTCAGACAGCCAACCATGGATTAAGTTGACGTCTGCTAACCATCCATCAACTAGGTAACTCACTGCAATGTCATATATATACCAACTACAGGGATGACAATGTTTCAAATCTGTCAAATTCTCCGATTTCTCGATTCATGAGCATCGCATCTAATGATAAAGCTCAATAGGGTTTAAATTATGTGTTAGCAATGAACCTTATAAGTTTTGTTGACAAAAATAGGAATGACTAAAAGAATGTTCTACATCGGTAACTGTTTCTTTAAACAAAGTCGGGACATTTTCGCGTCTAAATTTCAATTTGAAAAATTTCGGGACTACGAACAAAAGAAAAGGACTAAATCGCGACGTCTGGTAACCTTAGGATACACTTAATATTATTATTTTATTGGACCTACACTACTACCCGTGTATTGTTCATTGAGTATCAAAAATGTATCTCTCGATTTCCAAAAATCACGTTGCACTTGTTCACACCTATTTTAAGTAATTGTTTCTCACATAAAAAAGTGCACAGATAAAAACGCAATCCAACACCAACAGTGATTCAACTACTTTATTGACATATAAATCTAAAACTAAATTGAGAGCAAAATATTATTTATTTGAATTTGGTAGAGTCGCTAAGGCCATTTATTAATTTAGGCGATAGAAGAAAAACTGGTGAAAGTCATTTTTCAATCAGGTTTATTTATGTCGAAAGAATGGAATCTACACAGCAAAATATATACACTGGATTGTAAAGCACGTCGTACTTCACCTATAGGTAGACCCACGAGTGGACTACGACGTAGGTTACCATTCATATTTTACATCTTGCTACGGATAATCAAGGCAGAAATAAACCTTATTGAAAAGTGACTTTCACCAGTTTTCCTTCCAAAGTCTCAAATAAAAAAAGAGAAAGAGTACTCAGTTCGAACCCTGTGCAACCTCAGTAATCAGTATATAATTCATTGATTTTCTGGCTACAAACATCTTCATCAAGATTATAATCAATTGCGAACTTCGTGAAGTCAGCACACTCAATATGACAAGCTATTTCCCGCTAAAACTCACGAAACAATAAAATATTAGCCTTGAAAGAATTTGTACATGAGAGAAAATTTGGTGACCAACCTTTTCGTCGAAAGGACATTTCGTCCAGAGACATTTAGTCCAAAATCAATTGGTCCAGTGACATTTGGTCCAAACAACATATCATCCAAAAGACATTTGGTCCAAATGCAATTCTGATAAGCACAATATAAGACTAAATTGTTATTCCCGTTGGAACAATATGTATCTTACACAATATCTTTAATATGTACTAGTGAACCTTCATAATTTTTGGAGTTTGGTTTCTATGCAATGTTGCCACGTTACAGCCGAAAAATTTGAAGAAAGGGAATTTTAAATGTTAAATCTTAAAAGTACCCCACCATTATTTCCCTTTACTGTGTTCTATAGACAACTGGTATACACCGTTTAAAAGCCTATTTTATTGCGATTGGAATGTGGTATAATTTGTACCAATCGACCAATTAACTTGCTTGCTATACCCATTTAAACTCAAACCTATGATTTCTTTTTGAAAGCGTTCGGAGTTCCGCCATTTTCCAAAATGGCGGCTCGAGCACAACTTTTATTTATGAGGGATTTATGTAATTTGAATCACAAAGGTATATATATATATATAATATTCCTAGAAATTCCCTTGCTTGTACGAACTTTTTTTTTTCTAAACCTCCAATTTCGAGTCTATAATGACTGGACTATAGTAGCAAGTTAGCACAACCAATTTTGACTTGGAATTTCCCTTTAACCGTAAGGGTACAATCAAAAATGTTTGTTTGTTCAATCCCTATAATCGATGTAATTTAAGGCACAATCATTTTATGAATACTACAATCGTTTGGGCGTGCAACGTCAACTTAGCACCCTAAACTTTGACCGGGAATATTCCGGTATCGGGGAAGGTACGATCGAAGATCTTGGTTGCTTCAATCGGTACAATCAAAGTAGTTTAAGGTAGAATTATTTTTGAGTAGTACAATCACTTGGGGTGCTACGTCAAGTTATTACCGCAAACTTTGACCGGTAATTCCCCGGTATCGGAGAAGGTACAATCGAAAATTTGTGTTGGTTCGATTGGTACAATCGAAGTAGTTTAAGGTACAATTATTTTTATGAATAGTACAATCACTTGGGATGCTAGGTCAAGTTAGCACCCCAAACTATTACCGGGTATTCTCCGGTATTCCTGAAGGTATAATCGAAGATTTTTGTTGGCTCAATTGGCACAGTTGCTACGCACTACGTGCGATAGCATTTTCTGGATCGCGGATGGATACATTTCTATATTGGTTGGAAATATCAGTGCGTTGATGACGTTTGGGAGACTTGATTGAATATTAATAATATTGTGTGAAGTAAAATACAAGTCTATAGCAATGTTCGTTTCCTTCGTAAAATGCGTGAAATACTGTGAAGTACTATTTTCTATGAAGTGAAAGGTTATTTTCATTATGTGCAAAACCACGCAGCTGAGTTGTCGATTTAAGTTTGATCTTTTCGCAAGTATTTGTTGCCCCTTGTAACAACTCCAAACCATAGTGATTAGAAAGGAAGAAGTGCGGACACTCTCCCGGTTTTACACAGCGTAGGGAAACGCAACGGCAGAGAGAGGAACCTTGAGCGCTGCTGTCGTTTTGGCCGAGATTCTTGATAAGAACGTAATGTTATCTAGTAGCTATTCGTAGTTTCCGGAGTTTAAAAAACGCGAAAGTGGTCAACATTGTATTCCAAACGTATTGATACACTTTATTTTCTATTAGTATAGTGTTGTGTGTGTTTTTAATATTTTTGTGTAGCTCGATTTTGATGCTTTGTTACCTTCACTGTTTAATTGTGTTTCTCCAACAATGCCGACATGTTTTGTACCAGGCTGCGGATCGGATTACGATCGACATTCCTCCTGAGGACAAAAATGTGTTTCTTAAGTGGGAAAAAGCTATTCCAAGAAAAGACAAAAACTAACATCAACCTTTCGTGTTTGTGACATGCATTTCTCCGAAGAGTTTCTTGTCAAATACGATGAATTTGTGATAAACGGAGTAAAAGTTAATTTCCCCCGTAAAAATTGGCGTCTGAAACCAGCTCGGTCCCTCATATTTTTCCTAACTTACCAAAGAACTTTAACAAAGAAATTAAAAAGAGGAAATCCTCTAAGAAAGGAACTTCTACCCAACTTACCACTGATAGTACTGTAGATTACGTAGGAATTAGTACTAAATCTGTTTCTAAACTAGATAGTTTTGGAAAACCTTCTCTAAATTCTAAAAACTTCTGTGATGATGTAAAAAAAGTATTGTTATTAAGAATGAAAGTAAAAAGCCTTAATCGAAATGTTCTTAGGCTTAAGAATAAATTAAGTGTGTGTAATTCAAAATTAGCGCTTTTAGAAAGAAGGCTTTTAAAGAAGAAAGAAAGTACTCGTCCGATTAAATATCTCAGCATAAACAAAAATTGGTTCTTGATGTGATGCTACAGAAGGCACAACGCAAAAATGGTAAAGGAATTAGGTTTAACAACGATATTTTATTAGACAGTGTACTCTTAAAAATAAAATCTCCAAAAGCATGGCTTATTCCATTTCCTTCAGAACGTCTTCTTCGGGGGAGGAACTTGCTGCTTTAAGTGAAAATTTCAAAGACGAAACAGAAAATAGAAGATTGGGAATAGTTATATTTGACGAAGTCAGACTGAGAGAAGCGTTTAATAATACGTCATTAAAAGTAGATGGTTTTGTCGATTTTTGTGACATGACGCCAGAACACCAGAAAAGCAGTTTATCAAATCATGCGTTGGTTTTCATGCTTGTGCCAATCTTACACCGCTGGATTCAACCCACAGCCATTTATGCAAGCAGATATGCTACAACTGAGGAGGTACTGGTAAAAATTTTGTTACAAGTTATTATCAACTTGGAACAAGCAGGTGCAAGAGTAATCGGATTCACGTCAGATGGTAGTCTGTCAAACAAAAAAAGGTGGCAAATTTTGGGGATTTCCGGAAAATTAGCTCTGTAAATAGTTCCGTATCTCACCCTGTTGATAAAAGTACATGACTTTGGGATTTTTCGGATGCTGTGCATATTATTAAGCGCGTAAGAAACCACTTACTTTCACGATAAAGTAAAATTACTTTTCGAAAATAGAAATATTGATTTCAAATATTACAGACGAGTGTTTGCTTTGGATACTTCCACCGAATTTGCTAGTCTTCGAGTTCGTCCAAAATTGACTTCAGCGCATATTGATCCCAAATCATTTTAGAGAACGAATGTTCGTCTCGCCTTTCAAATGTTCAACAGAAGTGTTTAAAAAAGTATTGCTTTCTTTTAGATCTATAAACATAGACGGTTTTCAGGGAAGTGAAGGGACAGAATATTTTACTAAAACAATGGATGATCTAGCCGATGCTCTGAATTCCAAAACCCCAGCCTCATCTCTTTTCAAAGATTCAGCACACCACAAAACACTTCTCAATATGGAAAAAATACTCACGTCATCTGAAAATAATTTCGCATCCGATAGAACTCTAGAATCCATGAGAGTCACAATCAAGAGCACCCTTGAGATTTCAGAATATTTGTGGACAATTGGGTTCAGGTATGCCCTCACAGCTAAATTTAATCAAGACCCATTAGAGCGACATTTCGGCATTTTGCGATCACTAAACTGCGACGACCACCCTTCGACTGTTGATTTTCTGCATTTACATATGCTGCAATGTCCATACAGTCATGTTGGAAATGTTGTCAGCAAGTGCTAATATTAAGCACATTGAGGACGCACCTTTAACATCAAATGTGGACATTGGCAAAGCGCATAACGCATCAAAATAAAAGTGTCACTGAAAATGCTTTGGCGAATTTAGAAAAAAAAAAAAATGATTTGAAGAAAGTTAAATCAATTGCGAAGACTGGGAGAGCGGAATAACAACACCTGACAATCCATCATCAGTTGCAAAGAAGTGTCTCTAATACCACTTAGGAGGATACATAATAAGACATGCAAGTAAAATAAGTAAGTGTGCTTCTTGCATCAGCTCCGTACGAAGCGACCCAAATGTAACCCATAACCTGCCTATCTACACAAAACTTAACGAAGATGGATTCGAAAGAGGTGAGACTAATTTGAATTATCTGTGTGAAAATTTAGTAAAAATATTTCTCAGAATTGAGGATGTGGTTAGGGAGAAACTCTCAAGTAACAGTTTGTGGGGGGACATATTTTATGACTCCTTGGAGGGAATTGAGACAATTGTTGTTCGGTTAACGAGACCCGGCTGCAGCCTTGCGCACACAATAGATCTACTTCGCAAACTGGTACATCAAGTGTCGTTTTTTCTTCCTTACAATGGAAATGAGGAAGGAGTCACTGTAAAACATTCCAAATCAAGCAGAAGTTTTTAAGTGAATAATAAATGGCAAGATATATGCATTTTTGGGAAAACGTATCTTTCCATGTTAGGAATTGTTGCCTATTTATTTAGGCTTTTAGTGATATTGAAGAGAAAGAGCAGAAAGCAATAAAAATAATAATTAATTCAGTGGAAGTTACCACTTACCAACACAGCTTTATTGCGAGGATCCGTCCAAAACACGTGCAGCGCCTCTACGCGGAGGCGCTCAGGAACTACGTCGAGTATCCAGACTTTTCCCTTTATATTGGCTATGTCCAAACTGTGACAGTGTGTGTATTCACGTCTTGAATAATATTTGTGATGAAGTGATTTACCCGTCATTTGGTCCAGAAGAAGTGTTTTGTGGGACGTCTTCGTATGGAGGATTCGACGAGAGAGTACTTTCAGCTTGACTTCTTCCCCCACCCCCTTTCTGAAATTATATTGAACATCCGGTGTTACTGACAGCAAAAGGGACCTGTTGTACATGAGTATGTTATACACTGGCCAGAAAACAAAGAGTTTTTCTATATAAAATGTTTGCAGCTAATAATCAGAACAATCTTTGCGAAACTTCTTTTATTGTACAAGAAAGTATAGTTTGTTAAGGGCGGAGTTGCTCGAGTGCAGAGCGTAGTTTGAAAATTTTGTTTGCTCGAAACAGTTGCGTTTTTTCATCATATAGACTTTAATTTTATTTTTATTTTCGATTGTAACTTTAATGTTTATCTTTTTTCTTTTGTTTCATATTAAATTGTATTTTGAAATGTTGAAAACTGTTTGTTTCGACCTGAATAAAATGTTGCATGTTAGTTTTAAGAAATAGTTCGAGGGTGCTGTTTACTAAGAATGAATGCATTTTCTATGCGTTGGTTTTCCTGATTGGTACCACCCTGACTAAAACCGAAGGGAAATACATGTGCCTAAAATTACGAATTAACCATCATTACCAACGGACCTTGCTCGAGTCCCTACACGGTTTGATATGGAAACGTTGTGTCATGAGACCAACGGGTGGTTAGTAATAGCCCTATCAAATCTTGAAACCGACAATTTGAATCCATTCCGACCACCGTCAAACCCTTTCTCCCGGAATAAGTCGCGTAAAGCAGTGATTCGTTATTTGTCATATCTCAGTTGGCTTCATGCTGTGTAAGTTGACGTTAGCGAGTAAGAGAAAATTGGGTATCAGATTTCTCGGTAGAAGTCTGCGTGTTGTAAAAAGAGAAATCAACGAAGAAATGGCCTGTCGCAAGAGCACTTTGCATTTTCTGACTTTCAAATAGAAAGAAATGTCGACTGTCAGGAAAAGAAAGTTTAATAACGCGGAAAGCTTCTTTCTGAATCAAACGATGTTACCGCCACAAATTTGAACTTCGATAAACAATTAGTTTTAAAAATGCAACGGCGAGGATTTATTTGTATTTATATTAATATTACATACAAACTTAAAAAAAAATGTATGCTGAAATTTAAACGTAGAAAATACAAGAAATTGCAGAAAACTTTAAATTCAGTCAGTATTACTTTAAAATTAATATATTTACTTAAAATCATTATACACGAAATTAATTTATTAAACAATTTGTAAAATATTTATGCAGGGACAAAATGCATTTAAATGTGTACTTAAGAATAAAATGTGCCAAAATATGTAAAAAAAAGACAAGAAAGCCCAAAACTGATCAGAATCAGTCAGTTCGCCCACGTATGAATACATTTCAACAATTAAAGATAATCTTAATTAAATAATTATCGGGCCCCATTTATTATATAAATGGTGTACAAGAATATCCTGCTATTTATGCAATCTCACTTTTGAAAACTCCACTAGAAGATCATACATATTTTACAGTGATACAAATGTTCAAAGGCTAACTGTGCACCCCCGAGTTCTGACCGGCAATCGCCGCCCATGGTCACAATTATTTTTCAGTGCTTGTTTCAGCGAATGAATCATTATGTACATCGAGATTTGTTTATGTTTGGTTGACTTAGTTTCCATACATTTTGACATTTCACATTGAATTGTTATTATTATTATTGTACAATATTACATTACTTTTGATTCAATTGAAGAAGAATCGAAATGTCTAAGTACAGTTCTGTATAGCACTATTCAATCTTGTCTTCGTCAGTACTTGTAGTCCGCACAGGAATAATGAATTTATCTTTGACTTTTTTTATTGACGTACTGTACTCTTTCCTAGAGGGTGACCCAACAAGACATGAAACACTGGAAGAACTTTTTACAGAAATAAATGTGGAACTTATTGTAGTGGACGAAACAGTACAGATCAATGGTACACGATACTGAAGAAATAATTTAGAAGCTATCAGGTTGTAAAGTAAATGGCTTTTTATTTCAAGTGAAGACTGAGCTTCATTATGAAAGTACCGGTCTGGAATTAATACATCCAATCTTGTAACTGATTGCAAAATAAAGCAGAACTTTACCGCCTGGAAGTAATGATGGATGGTAACTAGATTGAGTTACAAGATCTTCGGAAAGATGATAATATATGAGGGGCAGTCAAATAGAAACCTTTCAGAGACCAAAAAGTGCCATTGAACACTTATTACCTCAAAAGTAATCTCCAAAACGGTTAAAACCTTTATTTCCCTGGGAGATAAGACGGCCATTCCCGTCCTTGAAGAAGCATCTGGGCTGCCAACGGAAACACATCTTTACCCAGCTATTCAAGTCCTCTTATAGAGTCAAATGTGGCTTCTCAGAAAGTAATTATGGCAAAATTTTAAAACTAATTTCTAAGATGATAATTACGTACTTAAATTACACAATATCATTGATGACAATACGCATTAAAATATTTTAACGTAATATTGTAGAACTATTAAATGCTTGAATTGAACTGTGGTTAAACCCACATTCCAGAGGAACTGAGAAAGCGGAGAAAAACATAAAACTCCAATATTTTAAGAGCTATTTTCGAACATAAATAATTATCTTTCCTAATTCTTTTTATTTTACATAGCTTTCAAAACTGGAGGTTTCTGAGCCTGTGACATCACTTTTTGCCCTTTATCTCACAAATGTATTGGACGACTGCTGCAGGCAGCCGTTGAATCATCATCTCGGCAATATTCAGTCTATATAATTAAAAAGTTTAATTAATTTTATTTATTAAACTGGACATTTATTTATTGAAATCACAGTATGGTATTTGTGGCCCAAAGGCATTATATATTTCTTGGTGAGCATATTTACTGGAGAAACGTGTGGGGAAATGTGTCTGTATTTTTGGTACCAGTTCTAGGAAGCTATGTTACCTTCCGAAAGCTGATTAGAAATCAGCGAGCACGTGGGTTGAACAATGTTCTGTATTTTGAGAATGAACAATTTCAATTAAAAACATATTTTAATTCGGTTTGTTTCAGTGACTTCTACCAATGCAATGACCTTTGCAATTCTGATGGTTGCATTTGTTTGCTGCCTGTGCTCTTGGGGAATTTTCTATAGACTGAATAAAAGGAGACGAATGCGGAGCATGCATGATATTCCTTCTGAAGTTAAGGATGGTAGGTAGTTTATCTTTATTCAAGTAAAAAAATCATTGAAAATCCTCTCATACATAATTTGCACATTCTATGAGCCTCAATCACCGAGTCGAGACTAAAAATTGTTCTCACCAACTGACTGCACTATTAGCTTTAATTCTTCCACATAAACAGGATCTTGCGCAATTTGGAATGGTCAGCTGGTCATCTCATTTAGACCCTTTCAATTTTGCTTTTTCTTGTCCATGCAACACCATTCTCCCTTTCACTTTCACGCTCTTAGCGTTGAACAGCGGAAAATGCACGGAACTGTAAGTTGACATCATATATAGAGTCTCTCGACAAGCTACTCTCATTATATTACGCAAAATTTTATGCTGTTATTAGCTTTGAAATAGCTTTATTTTGGGGTGCATCACAACTTTCGTATACAAAAGAAAACTTCAGAATTATTTTTAACATGAGCTTCAGGGCATTATGTAAATATGTGTTTAAATATCGAAAAGTTCTAAAACTTCCATGACTATATTTATTGCCACTTATTTACTTACGAAACAAATATAAATAATTATCATACAAGGCAAAATAGAAACAGTTTCCCAGAAAGACAAAATTTCGCAACTACTCATTCTAGTGTTTACTCTTCACGTACCAGATTGTACAGTAAACTACCGAATGACCTTAAGGGTATTGAAAATATTAATAAATTTAAATCTGAGCTATTCAGATTGGTGGTAAATAAGGGATATTATGCTGCCAATAAAATTTGAGTGATGACTCATTATGTAATAATTTATAGTGATGATAATTGTGCACAATTTAATAAAATTAATTACATGATGAGTCTTATGTATGACCTGTATGACTAGTGTCTCAATACAGAAAGCCCTATTAAGGCGAAGCCATTCTCGCGCAGGCCTCCTTAAACAGTAAATATTACTCCTTAACTGTAAATAAGACTGACAAGCGGCTGATTTCTAAATTGCTAATTTGGCGTATTGGTAGTATGTCGGAAAGCTAATACCTAGAACCCGGGATCGAATCCTACTTTTTTAAAACAAGAAGAATAACTTTTCTCTTTTTATATATACATACACGCAAATTTAGTGAACAAGGATAGGCTACTTGGAGGTTTGGTAAGTCAGGTACGTGTTTTTCTTATTGCACACTCGATTAAATCGTGATTTTTCAAGCATTCGAAAATATGAATTTCTACGCTGCGACGCTAGTCCTGTACGTACTACCCAGACGAAAAATTTATATTCTATTCCATCCATGAATCCACCATTAATGTGGCGAAAGGCCGCATACAAGAACAAAATATTTTACAGGCAAAACAACACCGACAAACCTACCTCACGAGATTCAAGATAAAGAAAAGGCATAGACCGTCGAGGGTGCACAAATGCTTTGTTTCGGCAGCCGAATGTTTGGGAAAATGAATTCCAGAGCTTGATAATTCCAATACTGTTAACAGTAGAACTGAAGTTGCATGGTACCGTCAAAGTCTTGAGATCTACTCTAGTCAAAAATGCATATTCCAAAACAAGGGATTCCCCAAAGGAAGAGGGGATTCTTAGAAATTCTTTGGAGTAAAAGAGGGATGATATAAGCACGAATAAAACCAACTTTTCGTGTGAGTACAGATGATAAACGTGATCATTAGTATCTAACCGGCAATAACAATACCTTCTACTGATGAACGGTACCGCAAGCGTTCGTTTAAATATCCGCTATTTAGTCCTGGTTGTTGTGCAATCACGCATTTCTTTCCGAAAAATCGGTCTGCGAAGGAAATCTGATTGAGATGTCGACTACTGCAAACAACGTGCTGGAAGTGTAATGTTTGTTGTAATTGTTATCAGTAAAAGAGACTGTCATTGCCCTGTTAGATACCAAGATCCATGGATAGAGTATGTCTTTGAATGTACCATGCCATCTCAGTTCTACTGTTACTTACTTCTTGGCGCGACAGCCCTTGTAGGGCCTTGGCCTCCTTCACAACAAGCCTCCATTCTTCTCTGTCCTTTACCTTCCGTC
>JAGDQP010006475.1:34618-47115 GCA_022664845.1 Lepisma saccharinum | reverse complement strand
ACATCACCAGAATTGTCAGTAAAGAAATCCAAATGCGAATGGAGAACATGCAATTTTAGCGACATTCTACATACAATCTTCTCGTAAGATAACAGAAGATTCTCCACGAGTTGTTCGTAGTTCTCTGCTCTCCTGTTTCCCAGAAACTTATGACACACTTGTCGAAATGCATTCCATGCTGCTTGCTCTCCATCACTAAGTGTCTGTTCAAATTGAGAATCACGCAGCAGAAGACGTACCTGTGGCCCAATGAATATACCCTCCCTTATTTTCTCCAAACTGAGGCGTGGAAATTTGCTACATAAGTATTCAAATGCCGGTCTATCTTTCATCATCTTCATCACCTACATCCATGACGAAATTTTCTGGTGGATCTGGTACTGGTACACCGGGACCGTGTGGAATAGGACGTCTGGCTGAACGTAGATCTGGGTACAACAAAGTCTTTTTCTTTTTGGCTAACCCTTGCGAATAGATGGGACCGAGTAGAAATAGCAGTCAGTGGTATGATCAGTAGGTTCTCGCCACACCATGGGCACTCCAAGCTTCATACGGCGACGTTTCCCATGCGCCCATGCATTAAGAGTAGAAGCGCATGTAGTACAACAAACGTGAGGGGCCCAGGTTCGGTCCTGGTCCCCCACTTTGCATCCGAAGTACAGGAAGTAGACTTTCCTTGTTTCGGGCGTTAGGGCACGTTTTCTCGACTTAAAAGTAACTTCCCCACATATGTAACAAAAATTGTCTGAACTGTTCACACACGTACAAATCAAATCACCTCCCATTACAGCACACCTAACTTCGTACACTATTCTAGAAACTGGTACACAAAGGAAGAAAACAACTGCGCGCAGACTGAAGCGAAATACTTCCCTGAATACGTGGCATGTCCCAAGAGAGTGTATTGCTAAGAATGCCACGTAGCTAAACAACCAACAATGTTGCCAGGATGATGCACAGCTAGCATATATAAAAATTTTCCTCAGGCACTGAACGCATACTGCACAACTGAATGCATAATATTGTTCAATAATGGACGTAGCAAGGCATTTTTTTTCGGAAAGGTGAAGCATAAAGCCTTATTTATGAAAATTGCAAAGACACTAAATTTGAATACTTGGGAAGCCCGACCCAACCAGAATATTAAGATTTTTCGCCAAATAACAGCAATTTTAGGTAGGGCTATCAATAATTTAGGGGGCTAAGCCCCCCTGACCCTTCTGGTTATGGACCTGTGTTGCGGGTATATTTTGTCACCAATGCTGACGTAATATATTACAATGTGACGTTACCAGACTTTCAACAGCGTTGCCACATAAATAAAAATATGTGGGGGGCGCTTGGACACTCCCCCCCTCGGTTACCCCGAAATGAGAGCCAATCGAACTTTTTCAATGTTATTTTCGTATTCAGCACCTCAAAATTAGTTAAAAGTGGGTGTTTTCATTTATGTAACAGAAAAAAGTTAAAATTTGTAGAACAGTGTAATTAGAACTTCACTGAAATTACATTATTTGTTCTTTTGTCTTCCACTTTGATTAGAAAAATAAGCTATCAATTATCCCAATTAGAACGATAATTAGTTTACTTAGCAGCAACTAATGGAAAATCACCCGTCGCTCAGTGCGTCGACCAATGGACAAAAATGAAAAAAGAAACAAATGTCATCGGACTTGTGCACCGCACGGAATGAAATACGAATGATTGCAAAGAAAGAAACCCCTAGTCGCAAACAGATGAAACCCTCTCAGCCAACAGAGTGCGCGTGACCACAATAGACCGGCCCAAGTCGAGAAGATACTCCTACAGTCAACATAATGCAAAACGACTATATGAAAGTGACCCGAGTCACAACTTTCACAGCGTTCGCACTGGTCTTGCATTCCTGTATTTCATGCAGCAGGCACTTTTTAAAAAGTTTTGCTGGGTTCCAGCAATTCACACTTGGTACTTCCATTCACACTTTCAAACGTTGCTGATTGTGACGCAACGAGGGTTGATGCTACATTCGCGTCCATCACTGTTTTCTTCTTGGCATCAACTTTTCATCCGGAATTTCGATTACAATCCAGGTCACGATCTCCTCACCTCAGACTTGCCGCGGACCAAGAGTCACTCCCCACGGTTTTTTATGCTCCCCTAGAAATGAAATTTCTTTTTATAGTAATTTGATATTTTATTTGTTAGCTCCTGGAGAGCGGCCACATGCTTAGGACTTCTCAAAGCATTTGCAACTTCTATACCCTCCAGAAGCTCCCTTTGTTTCCAAACAGGATTTTCTGTTTCTTTACACCTAAATACAATATGATCCGGGGTAGCTATTACTCTACAGTTATGGCATATGCTATCTTCTACTATATTTAATTCCTTTAAATGTTGTCTGTAAGGTCCATGCCCCGTAAGGAAGTGCATCAGTCCCCCTTCAATACCTATCCTTATACCCTCTCTCCCAATCACGCTCGGAATTATTACATATAGCCTTCTTGCTTTGTGGCTGTTATCCCAAAGCTGTTGCCATGCACTAGTTATTGCTGTTATTATTTCTTCTTTTTTTGTAATTTTACAGTTTAATATTTGTTCTATTTTATTTCCTTTACATTTCTTTAGCCAGTACACGACACCCAGCTGTTTGATTTGGAGATGCAGAGGTGGGACCGCAGCGGCAACTTGCAACGCCTCCACCGGCGTCACCCTTAAGGCACCAGTTAGCCTCAGTAATATTTGTCTTTGTGCTCTATTGACAATAATTGATTGTGTGAGATCGCTTAGTCTAGGGCACCATGCACTTGCCGCATAGCCCATGATTGATTTGATAATCACGTCGTGGTATGTTTTTATGATTTTACGACGGATCCTCAGTTCATTTGATGCTATATTTATTATTTTATGAGTTATTTTTAAGCTTTATTCTGTTGGATATCCACGTGTTTTCTGAAATTTAGTTTCTCATCTAATATTACTCCTAAGTATTTGTAAAATGTTCTCTTCTTATTGTTTTTTTTCAATTTTAACTACAGGACCCCTCTGTCCATTTAATTCGCCTTTGAATAGAACATATTTTGTTTTATTTGCTGATACTGTTAGTTTTTTCATATCACACCACGACGTTCCCTGAGTTATGTTATTTGCCTTAGTTTGTAACCCAAGTCTGCTGTTGCCCGTCAGGATCACCGCCAAGTCATCCGCATAGCCAACTACACGCTCCACCTCAGACAACTCATTTAGCATTTCCAAGCATGGCTGGAATACCCCATCCCAAAAAACCGGTCCCAATACAACACCCTGAGGACATTCTTTTGTTGCGGTGTTACTCAAGGTGCCATCCGCCGTCTTCGTTTCAAGATGTCTATCTTCAAAGTAACTTTTGATTGTTTACCAGATTTTCGGATGTATACTTATTAATTTCAGTTCATGTAGTAACGCCGGCCACCACAGGTTGTCAAAAGCCCCCGAAATATCGAAGAAGAACCCCAATACGTATCGACCATTCCTCTTTGTTAGTTCATTAATTTTATCACAAATTTCATTTATAGCATCTTCTATTCATCTCTTTTTTCTAAGCCATATTGTAAATTGTAGTTTTAAAGGTTTCGTGTTTCGTTAGTTTTATTTACAATTATTTTTTTCAAATATTTTTCCTATTACGTTTATTAAGCAGATGGGTCGGTACAATCCGGGGGCCGTTCTGTGCTTGTCTTGTCGTTTTAACAGGATAACCAACATTGCCCGCTTCCACTGACGCAGAAAGGCTCCCTGCAGCAGACATTCCCCAAAAAGTCGCGCCAGGTATGGCACTCACCATTCTATGTTTATTTTGTTATTAGGCCTTATTACTTTTGAGACTTTTAATCGTGGCTTCTACTAATTTATTATTTATCTTTAGTTCTTTCTCGCTATTTTCATTTTCATACGGTCGGTGGGCCTCTTCTCTTACTTAGGTTACTATCTTTTTCTGGTTCATCATACGGAAATAACTTTTGCAGTAGTAATTTAGTTGTTTCTTCCAAGTCTTTTGGTAGTTCTCCATCGTCTTTTCTGAGTGTATTCTGTACATTTTAAATTTAATATTCTCCATTATTATTTTATATGGAAGGCCCCACATATATCTACTTAATTCTTTTTCTACGAAGTTGTACCAAGTACGTTTTTTAAAAAAATGATTCAATTCTGTTTCGAATTTTCCTTTAATCTCTCTATAGTTATTCACTGTGGTCTAATGTTGTCATCTCTAGACGCTCTATAATATTTTCTGGCAGCTTTCATTTTCTTTCTTAGTTTCTCCAAGTTTGCCGGCCAATAACTTTTCCGTTTATATTTGTAGCTTTTGTTTGCCGGTTTGGGCGCCGATACCCGTATTGCCTCCCTAATTGATCGCTCCAGTTCGTTTGCGAGCTGTTCAAAATTACAGCCCCTCTCCACCTGTGGCAGCTTTAGATTATCTTTAAACTCTTTAAACCAATTTATTTTCTTGATGATATATTGAAAATCTAGTTCTTCATCTTCCTGATTCTGCACCTCCTGCACCTCGAAACTGAAATCATTATGGGCACTTATCGTCTCTCCGTCCATAACAGTCCAATTTCCGATCCTTCCCCTAATTTCTCCCTTAGCCACTGTAACGTCAATATTCGTCCCCGCCCCAACCCTGTCCCTAAACGTTGGTGGCTGTCCTTTGTTTATAACCGTTAGGTTATGCTGGTTTGTAAAATCTTCAAATTCTTTGCCATTTCCATCAGTCCCGGGGCTGTGCCTTAGCGGAGACTTTGCATTTAGGTCCCTAATTATCAGCATATTACTATTATTATATTTATTTATTATATTCTCTAATTTTTTAACAAAAATATTACTTAGCAGGGAGAACTGGCAGTACGAGTTTACAAGAATAAACCAATTTTTCCTAATTTTATTTCCATACATTGGACCCATCTCTCATTGTGGTCTGAGTGTACTAAAACTTCGATATTTCCATTGAAAATTCTTGTTGCAGTCATTGGGTTTGGTCCATGAGGCAGAATGATCCTAGCATCAATTGGTAAGCCTGGAAATTTTCCTTTATTGACATACGGTTCCTGTATGCATGCCACGTCCATATTTTCCTTCTCACACAAGTATGAGCTCACTACAGACGGTTTTTGCTCTATTCGCGTTAAGCTGCAGTATCCGAATATTAGTTTTTAAGGTTGTCTTGTGTGGACGTAGCATGCCGGGAATTTTTCCGCCGAGTTGAAAACGATTCTTCCATATGCCATGAAGAACTCTATAAAGGTATTGTTCAGTTGGAAATTTTCTTGTCTCCTCTCAAAGACCTTATCAACCAAGTTTAGCAAGTCTTTTGGGTCCGTCAGAATATCATCCTGTCTACTTCCTCTATAATAGGAAAGGTAATTGATTTTCCTTGTGAATGTATATTTCTTTTATTATTCTCAGGGAGGATGTCAGGATCTTCGGGTTCTCCAGTCTCGCCAACATGTAGTCCAGCAGCATATAGTTTCCCATGGTCGAATTGAGGTTTCTTCACCAGTTCTCTCCTCCAATCTTCTTCAGTTTTAATTTCATTCGCTTCACGTACACACTTATCGCCGATATCTGTATTTACATTTACATTACTCTTATTTACACCTGTGTCACTAATCCTGCTTTCTTCCTCTTCAATTTAATCCTTAATTCTCAGTTTTGTTTTCCTTCTCTTTTTCTTCTATACAGTGTCGGTATCAAAAATCTCCAACTTTTTCTTCTGATCTCTTTTTTCTTTCTTCCGTCTACACTTCTGTGGTATTCTCTTCACTGCTTGTTCGTTTCTCTTCAGTTACTGGTTCTTCTGCTTCGTTTGTTGTCTCTTCTTTTCCCCTGGTATCTCTGTCTCTCTATCATTTTCTTCTATTTTCCTTCTTTATTTACTTTCTCTTCTGCATTTTCTTCAAATGAACTTTGTTCTATTGTCCTAAAGAGTCTTAGGTCAATTAATTTCATGTTAAATCCAATATTTCTAATTTTATATTTCCAGTCCTTAATGGTCCTTAGGATTTTCCTCGGGAGTTGCTCTCCAGAGCCCCATTCTAATCGCCGGTATGGTTGTTTCTTTTCTCTCTTCCGATTCATATGCAGATAGTAGTTTTAGGAGAAATCTTAGATCTTCCATATATTCTATCACAATGGATTTTAATGTATTGTATCCATATATGTTTTAACTTGGATATAATTCTAGGTTTTGGTTTTCACCCCCTTCCAATTTCAAATATTCCATTTCATTCAGGCAGAATTTTTCATTTGAGAGGGCTACCAATTGTACCAAACCTCTTGGGAACGTTCGAAGTTCTGGGCTTATAAAATGCAAAATCAGTTGTTTCGCATCATCTAGTTTAATGTGGACTAGTTTAGTTTGCTTTTTCTAATCTAATCATCTAATAATAATCGTACGTTTACTATTATTGTATTCCTTCAGTGTGTTAGAGCGTCTTTTTACCTTAAATGGGGGATATTTCTTTTTGTATTGTTCTTCTATAGTACGTTTATCTTCAAACTCCATAGTCGTATTTAGCCATTGTTCTATGGAGCCGTTGCAAGTATATTACACTGTCTGTAAGATTTTTTGCACCACATTTCTTTTTTCTGATGAAACACGGGACGTAGGTCTTTCCCTTATCCTTATCTTTGCAGTCTTGTTTTTCATGACCTTTTTGCCCACAGTGGCTACATCTTTCATCCACTCTTCAGTAAGTAGATATCTGGCTAATATCTTGGCACTTCATACACGTAGAAATATCCAGGTAGTCCTTTACGTTTGTAACTTGGGATCCAATGTATACTTTTGATTTCTGTAGAAGTATCCCTAACTTTATTTGGGATCTCGAGAACAATGATATCTATCTTTACCCTTAGGCCCTGTCTTAAATTTTGGTTTTATTAATTGTTTTTGCTCCTGTGATATCCTCAAGATTCCTCTCGATGAATTCCTGTATAACCATCTTTTCTTCCATCTCACTTGTAATGTTATATAAAATCATTGTTGGGTTAAGCTTATCCTTTTTGTTGGGATATTAAAGTTTCTCTGGGTCTAGGTAAACTGGGTCCCGTGTAACTTCGATGCTTTTCTGATAGGTAAATTGGGTCCCGAATCTCGGTAAATTGAGTCCGAGGTATTTCAGGTGATAAGACGCTATAGGTGTAGGGAAATTGGGTTCTGTGAATTTTCGATTTCCGATACTTATTTCGATATTAACTTTCGATTTTTAATTTTAAGGAATAATTCCAGCTTGACATTTAAGTTATAACCTTTTTTATCACAAAATTTCCCGTAATTTTTAACATGTTGCAACGCTGTCTATTCTCTTTCTGACAACATATCGGTGACTAACCAACCCTTCTCAAGGTCACGGGTAGATAGATACCAACTTTCTTCGATGGATGAAGTGCAACACGACGTGTGTTCGTGTGCGTGGCAAAATACTTAGAATACGAACGGTGTGCGTGGTGTGTTTCGACATTTTTTAAAACTTAGCTCATTTAACGTTTGCTGCTTTTTAGCACTCTAATTCACTATTCATTTTTATGAGTGTCAAGTGACAAAAGAAATGAAAGTTATGACAAGTGAGAGAAACAAACCATTGTTCGTGCTGGATGGCTACAAGTTTCGATTCCATAAGACTTTGAGTAGTGGCCTTCAACGATGGACTTACAAGCAACATACAAGTGTTTTATTAAAATTAATTCAGATAACAGCGTTGTTGAACATTCCAAAAATCATTATCACGAACAATCGGAGCGGGGGTAAAGTTGCCAGACAAAAATTAAGTAGTTCATTGAAAAGAAAAGCTACTGAGGATATATCAAGTAGGCCTTCAAGACTTTTGCTTGAAGAAATGAAAAAAAGCGATGTGCTCTCTTTGACTGTTTATGATACAGCGTTGATCAAAAGAAACTTAAGTAATGTTCGTTCTAAAGTATATCATAACTCACCCCACAATCTTGAAGAAACACATACTGTGATCTCTAAACTTAACGTAAAGACCAACAGAGAAGAACCATTTATTTTGGTCAATGACAGTCATACAAATGTTGTTGTGTTTTCCACTATTTCCAATCTGAAGCATCTGTGTTGTGCAGTTTACGTTGACGGTGCTTTTAAAAGCTGTCCTAGGTTTTTGAGCAACTATTTACTATTCACGGACTTGTGAATGATATGTACATCCCTATTGTGTTTTGTTTACTCCCTAAGAAGGACACTGAAAGGTCTGCCTCTACAAACAGAACTACAAATGTATGTGAATTCTCGTCTCAATTCATGATTTTATAACGACCACAAACAGATTTTTCATTTCATTGACGTATTGAAAGATTCTCAATCAGAATGTATATTTTTTCTAGAAATACAAGAAAGTGAGTAAAATAACAAAAGAAAAAGAACAGTTTATAAGAGAGAAAATGACGCTGATGGGAACGGGACAAATATCTGCATTTGAATTCTGTGGAAGCAGTGTGTTTTAAATTTTCACCTTAAATGTAATTGTACATCAGCAGAGATTTGGAATAGAGCGTCAAGAAATTCTGGGTGAGTAGCTAATATATTTTATTTCTTCTCTCCTATATTGTGTCTAATTATTATCGTCAGTGTTTCAAATAAAGCAATTATTTTACACTCGAAATAAGAATCGAAATCGAAATAAGAATCGAAAAATTCACCTGATTCAGTTTACCTCGATGCACATACTCTGATACCCAATTTTCCTAGGACTCAATGTACCTAGGCCATTTATCGCGATGGGACCCAATTTACCATAATCTCATTAGTGGGACTCAATTTACCAACGCCGGTTTCTCTTCATATTATAATTAGTGATGAATTTCCTTTCACCATTTTCCGTTTCCATTTGTAGTATTAGGGACATCTTTCCTTGCACTACCTGGAAGTTAATGTTATCATTCCAGGATATTGTTTTCGTCAGCCTCATCCTGATATCCTTAATAGTCTCTCCTTCATTTGGTTTAAAAATTATTGTTGGTTTGATGCTTCTCTTATTTTCTTCTATTATTCTAGTCTTCTCTGGAATTTTTTTCTCTTCTCCTCTCTTTAAAATACCTGCAAAACTCTGAATCCCTTTTCTCATCTCTCTTTCCGCTCCCTTCTGCAACTTTCCATTGTCTCTATTTAACCTCGCAACTTCTTCCATTTCCTGTATTTTAGCCTCGATTTCGTTCCTTCTGCCTACCATACATTTCTGTGTTACTTCAAGTTCTTTTATATGTATCAGTGCGTCCAACGTCGTATTCTTCTCTTCAGATAGAACCTTATTCAGACGGTCTAGTGCATGCTCCGGTCCATCAACTTTCCATTCCCACACTGCAATTTTATTTCCTGTTGTTAGTCTTGTATTTTCCCTTTCTAACTTTTCTACGTATTTTTCCAGCTCTTGGATCATTCCCTTCAAGAATAAACTCTCTATCCTTAATTCGTTTGCTTCTTCACTTTGCACTTTCATTTTCTTCTGCGTTTCCTCTCCTGGTAATTCATCTCTTTCTGTCTTTCTTTCAGCTTCAGCTTCTACAATCTCTGGCGTTCTTATGTTTTCATGTGACTCATTTATTCTGACAGCTCTGAGAGTTGCCGAGGATACGTCCGTTACCCTTTGCTCCCACTGCTTGTTGATTTCCTCTATTATCGTCTCAGTTAGCTCTGTATCTTGTCTTGTTGTTCTCGGTGTATTGGTTTTAATTAATTTCTTCTTTACTTTTTACTGATATATCAATGCGTAGGGGTTGTTTGGTACATACTCTTTCCCTCGTGCCTGAATTGTCTCCATTTTGATGCCAGCATTTATATTCCTTCTTTAGAATATTCACAAGCATTCCCAACTCCACCCCATTCAGCTTCCCCTTCCAAGAACAGTCGCAATATGTAGGTATCAGATTGGCGACAAGCCCGATCGATCCCGCCGACAACGGTTTCGCGTTAATTATTTACAATAACATTGTTGCAACGCCGTGCTTTGATATGTAAGGAAACGCTTTGTCGTCAATTATTGGGCAACACAATTATTCCATTGTGTCGCGGGACAGTCTTGATCGAAAAGCACCGACATTACGTGTCGAGAATTCCATTCTTACACGTAATACACCACCAGTACAGTACCACTACCACGGTTTATTTTATTTTCCTTACAGACTCAATTTCTCATTTACGTTTTCCGTATATTCAGGACAGAGCCGACGGGGCCTTGACCCGGTTGCCGCAGCGTAGTTAGGCCCCCGACTTTCGTCATTTTAAAAGGAAAGTCGCTACCTCTGTGGCACAAAACGTTGGCCCAACGTGGATGCAGTCGCAGCAAGGCAACGGCCAACAAAACGGGTCATCGTTGGAATAATGTTGGCAACTTAATGCTTGCCAACGACAATAGTCTTACAGGAGGTGAACAAAACGTGGCAACAATGGCCCAACATCTAGCCAACTAACGACCTCCTGAAAAAATACACCAACCGAATCAACAGCTGTTCAACGATGTATCAATCGAGGTCCCTTTGCAAAAATATGTTCACATGCCAACCATCTATCCCCTTTCCCGGTATACATAGTACAGGGTATTTGAAAATAATAGTCTGATTCTAGAACAGAACAGCGGTGTAACCAGACAAATTGTCGCTCATATTTACTTATGGAGGTACCTTTACCAAAGAGTACCATACGTCGTATTTATCCAAAATAGTCCATCGTTTATTCAAGCAAGATTTTGCATAGCGTATCTGAAATCGTCCAGTTTGGACGCTCGATACCTTTCATTTTTTAAAGTACTTATATCTCTTATTAAAGAACAGTTCAAAACGGGTATTCTTTTATTTTTATACCAACCTATTAATTAATGGCGGCCATTTTAATATTGCGACGCATACCAAAATTTGTGTTAGCAGATGTTTACGGAAAATGTAATACCTGTGGACTGGTTTTCCATAGGGTATTCAAACAAAAACCGTCCTTTCCAATAACATCTGCTTGATAATTTTGGTCCTCTGAATGAAAAACTTAAAACGTAATCGAACTGGCCAAAATGGTATCCAAATGTGATTGTCGAAATAGAAACAATTTCGGTTTTCAAGGAGCTTTTCCGCCCGGAAGGGGTTGAATATTAAAGTTGATTTCTTGTACACTATTACATATCAAAATATTGTCAACGTATACAGTATATGAAGGCTGATTCGTGCTTTCTTGATATTTTATGAATTTTTGAAAATACAAAAAATTGTATATTATGCATATTGGAGGCCCAGTAGCTCTGGTGGGACAAAATGTAAAAATCTATTTGTTCACACGTTGTACATTTATGTCAGGAGAAACTACGATAGAATTTTGAACCGTAATAAGTTTGAATGAAGTTTGAATGCTCGTGCACGCTTTGGTATGAACATTGAAGATCCGTATCTCTGATGGGAGATTATATAAAAAACTATTTTTTCTACAATTTATACACTCATGTCAGGAGCAAGTACAGAAGAAATTTCAACTTTGACATTGGAGTTTGAATGGAGTTGCAGATTTACAAACTGAGCATGGTCGTGCGTGCTTTGGTAACTCGTATAAAGAATGGTTGTTAAAAGAAATATGCTTTATTGCTATCAGAATTGTGAAGAACAATTTTACTGTTGTAATAATAATTGATATGCTTAAGTTATAAGAGATGCAGACAGCTGTATAAGCGCTTCCCACACACATAGAAAGGTTGCAACATTTTCCATAAAAAGGCATGAAATGAAAAAAGACAAGAGTGAAAGTGCATATATATATATATATATATATATATATATAATAAGCACTCATACACGGATATTTGAGGACCTACTTTACATATTCACATCTTTGCTTGACACTGTGGTGGTAACAGAACATTGCCTAAAACGCGCACGAGCATTATTCACACCGCAACTTGCAAATTGGTAGCTCCCTTCAAGTTCAAATGTGAAAGTTGAAATTTCTACCTTAGTTACTCCTGACATAAGTGTCTAACGTGCAAAAAGTAGGATTTTTTATCTGGTCTCCCACCAGAGACAATAGATTACAAGGGATGAAACCTGCAATAATCTAGCTGACAATACACATCCAACTAAATTCTGGAAACGTTTTAGTATACTCACAGGCAAATACTCCTAACCATATTATCCCTTACTGCACCACGACGAAGCACTTCATACAGACAAAGAAAAAGCCGATGCATTCGCTAACTACTTACAACAAATTTTCACCCCTCAGATTCCTTTCAATCCATTCCGATGCAATCCTGCAGAGACACCCAATCTCTCTTTCCCTCATCTACAACCAAATCAAAATCACACACTTCCTGACCAGGCACTGACAGCTTCCATTACATCCGAACACATCAGTTATGCCATCATCCATCACTAACAAACGAAACACCGTACCCGGCCACGACAGAAACACCTATCGTCACCTCAAGGAATTCCCACGTATCCTTCTCCATCTCCTCGCCACAATATATACCTTCATCCTCCGAACC
>JAGDQP010006475.1:0-34518 GCA_022664845.1 Lepisma saccharinum | reverse complement strand
TCCTTCTCCATCTCCTCGCCACAATATATACCTTCATCCTCCGAACCAGCTACAACCCCCCAGAATGGAAAACCTCGAAAACATTAATGTTTCTCAAACCTAAATATCTCCCAATTCCGTTTCTTCCTATAGACAAATACAGCTAACTCCATGCCTAAGTAAAACCCTTCAAAAATCCTAGTTAAACGACTCCATCAACATTTACAAATCCATAACCTTTTTCCTATAAATCAAGCCGGTTTCCGACCCAGCTTTAACATTACCGATCAACTCCTGCGACTCACGAATCAAATAAATATACACTGCAACAAATCCCTAACTTCCTTTTTAACTCTATTGATATCTAGAAAAAGCATTTGACAAAGTATGACATCGAGCACTTCCCTACAACCTACAGTTCTTTCATCTTCCTGTCACTTACTTTCGTTTTATTTTCAACTTCATCTCTTCTCGACACCCCTATATCAGCATCAATAATAGTATCGGTATCAATATCATCCCATATTTCTACACTGCGGAGTACCACAAGAATCAGCCTCATCACCACTTCTTTACATACTTTTCGTTGCAGAACTTACCCCTTCAAGTTTTACAATACGCAGACGACACGGTTTTTCTCGCTCTGTGTACCACAATTCAACACATCAACAGAATAATGAATCAAGTAATCAACACCTTCGCCTCGTGGTGCAGTAAATGGGGTATCACAACAAAACTCGAATAAAACACAGATTATCATCTTTCTCCCCCCCCCAAAAAAAAACGCAGATCAAGAGTTCGACTCAACCCCGAGAAACAATCTCACTGTCCGACAAGAACGCATTAAAACCATCAAATCAGGTCACTTATTTAGCCATAGTTTTTGACAAACATCTAACAGGGCGCCCACACCTGTAGACTGTCTTACTAAAGCCAGAAACAGACTAAATTTTCTTAAAAGACTGACCGGAACAACATGGGGACTCAAGGTCAACTCAG
Source organism: Lepisma saccharinum (assembly GCA_022664845.1). Classification (NCBI taxonomy): domain Eukaryota; kingdom Metazoa; phylum Arthropoda; class Insecta; order Zygentoma; family Lepismatidae; genus Lepisma; species Lepisma saccharinum. Next base: position 33,540 of record JAGDQP010006475.1, on the reverse strand, counting down.
TTATCAATAAAGCATTCCTCTGACCAGTGTTGACGTACGGACTTACTGCTTGGATTAACGCATCACCTGACATATTCAAGAAACTCCAAATCCTTGAAGGACACGCCCTTCGCATTGCCTACAGAGTAAAATTACCCAGTCCCACCTGCGAACTCTACGACAAAATTACTTTTCCTCACCTGCTTTATCACTTGAAAACACTACGTTTAAAATACACAAGACAGCGCTATGATACGCAACATCCTTACTTATCGACATCATACAAACGCAACAAAACAACAACATACAGAACAATAACAATATACTACTCTCAACACATCTCAACACATCTCACCATATACCACTATACATTACCACCCGACGACCCACAAGAAGCATTCATTCGTCAACTTTGCTCATTCGATCTTCCACATCACTTTTCACCTTCATCTATTGCATAGTAACCATCTTGAACGAACAGAGTTCATTTGTCTCCATTACGGTCTAGACCAAACGAATGTCAATCATTTGTCTTTAATTGTGCCAAAGTTTTGTGATGTCTAGTGCCCCGCACATTCATCACATCACCAATCATCATCAATATCTGATTTTTCCTCCATATCTCTATGAATTATTATGAGGAAGCTCATAATGACCAGATAATAAAGAATAAATAAAGTTTAATGATACAATAAATCTCCTTAGCCCATGCACTTCCAACATGTACCTACTTAATTCAGTTTACCTTCCCATCCCATATAGAGGGTGTATCCCTTTCGAGGAGCTTGCCGCGGCTAGCAAATAAATAAAAATAATGTAACTGCAGAACGAAGTTGGAATGTGGCAACATATGGAAGTTAATGCCCAAAAGCCAATAAAGGACCAAGAACGAACAATTGGTTGCATAAGGGAATTAATGCCCATCATTTAATAAAGAACCTTGCTTTTCATACCTTAACGCTGAGTGTTCTTAGTAAGTACCTGGTTGAGGAAAACTCCCGTCCTTCCACAAGCTTAGCGAAGATTGCAAGATCTCCCAACTGGTGGAAATGTGGTGGAGGAAACTACCTTTCTCCCACAAACTTGGCGGAGATTGCATTGCCAGCAATCTCCTACATAGGTATAACACTTGGCGGAGGGACTGCACTCTCTCCCACCGGACTGGTGGAGGATTCAACGGCCTCCCACTGGGTGAATATTGGAGGAGGTATTCTGGTTTAATCCCCCACAAAGCGGAAGCTAACAAGTGTGATTACTGCAATTGCGCATACCTGCCATAGAGGAATAACGGAGGGTCGCAGTTTGGACGTAGGTGAAGTATTAAGCCCATACACAAGTCCGGTCGGCCGCGGTCCCTGTTTCTTAGTTAATATATTAACGTTATTTCCATTGCCTATACAGTCGCTACAAACATATACAAGCACTAACTTTTTGGAATGATTACAGATTACAAGGACAATCACACACACACCAAGGCAAAATTAAACTTGTATTTCACAGAGATACGCCGATGTCAGTTCCATTCTCCAGTTCTAAATGACCATAGAACAATACCAAATTGCAACTATAAAATATTTTAACTTAATTTTTACTGACTATTTACATTATCGCGTACAAACCTCAAACGTAACCAGTAACTTCTTCAAAAAGTAAAACACATAAATCAAAACTATCGCCCTTCATGCATGTTTTTTCAAAAAGGAATGCCATTGACTTCTTAAAAAGAAATGAACTTAAAAATACTTTTCACACTTGTTTACTCTATAGTCAATAGTGAAAGCTGTAGAATGCAATGTGCGCACGTAACCCGCTATCTATGTTATCATAACTAGCCCGCCCACCTCTCTATGCGCAACGGCTCACCCTTGAGTCTTCCTCCCTGTCGCCAACCACTGATGGATTTCAAGTAGTCACATGATTAAACAAATGAACAAAACGCATATGGTTGAAAAATAACAATAAAAGTGGGTTGCCCAAATGAGGATTCAGGACGGTAAACCAACAAACAACCTTACGGTAGGAAAACTAACATTAAATGTCGTTGGTGCAAGTACGGATTAAGGCCGGTAAAACAACAATCTTACAGTTGAGCAACTAACAATAAATATGGCTAGGCTAACATGAAAATTAGGTTAGCAAAACAACAATTTTCTGTTGAAAACATAACAATAAAAGTCATTGGACCAACTGCGGAAATGGTTGGCATCCCAACCGCTGTGTGCCAAGGTAAATCTTATTACAAAATGCATTGGTTTCAAGCTGACAACTCAACCCACGATTCCCCAACGATCACGTACTATTTCTGGTGGTGGGCCAACGGTTTGGGTAGTCATTTTAGGCAGTCAAACTGTCCTCGTACATCGTCGTAAAAGAGTAACTTTTCTAGCAAGACAGGACGAGTTTTGGCCTTGAGTTAGGTAAGAATAGGGTAACTAGGATGGTCGGTCCCGACAGGTCAGATATGTGGTAATCTGTATTCTAACATGCTTTCGGCTCGTCCTAATAACAGCCATAGAAGAATGGTAGTCCTGTTTGGTAAGCCGATAAAAGTAAAAGTGTTAACTAATTTTGCAAATTTTGTGCCAAATGCACAACCTGATGCTGTTAGCGCAGAGCTTCCATATTTTACCCTTGTCATTAGGATACTTAACCACAACTTTTTCCTTAGGAGGGATATTGACTTTCAAGAAAAATTACGTTTTTCCGATCGAACCTACTGTAGTGATAAATTCAGAGACTGGTGTAATTAAATACACTATGTAATACTGAGGGGTTAGATGTTCTTTCCATCAGAAGAGTATCATATCATTTACTCATTCAAGTTGTTTCCATTTATATTTGTTTTAGAAATTATTTCTGGTTCTATGAATTATTTGCACCTTGTTTAGAAATTACATTTGATTCAGTGAATTATTCACTCGTTTGTTAGGTATTACATTTGGTTCTTTGAATTATTCACTCGTGTTTTAGAAATTACTTTTGTTTATTTCGCTCAGTAGTATTTCACTATTTCCAGAGAAGTTGAAGAAACCCGTGTCTTACACTACTTCCGAAGAATTTGAAGTTCATGACTGGAAACCTGGGATGTGGAGCTCTGAGAAGGAAAATGAGTTGTTACCTGGTTATCGTCAAGGACTCAGTGAGTGCATTCATTACATTAGATACATTATTGACCGCATACTCTGGCGAAATGATATATTCCAGGAATCCTTGATTTAATATCTTTTCGAGAGTGTAAACATTCTAGATATGCTATAGGAGTGAAAATAAGTACCCACATACTGTATACAATACCCACAAAAAAGGAAGTGTTAAATTAGTGAAAATACGTGCAAGTACAGGAGGAGTCCGAAAAGACTGGAACCAACAGAAATTACACAACATACGCTTAATGAAAGCCAGAATGTTCCACGTGATTTTGTTGCCAATATTTGCTACTTTTGCTCAGCCAGCATGCACATCCTGATCACACGTATTGTGTGTCTCCAAATTATTTTCAACATATGTTGTAAGAATCAGAAATATCAGTAAAGTACATTTCCACTAATTCTTTTTTATAGTATTACCAAAAAGAAAGTTAATGATCTGTCACCACGAAAATCGCGTTCTTTTCTCTCTGTATTACATATAAATAGAGGGCGGATCAATATACACGAGAAAAACTAAAATATGCATGCAAATATGCTCTGAAATATTAAAAATAAGCTCATAGAATACGCAAATATGCACTAAAAAGGGCGTATGTATATTGCAAGAAAGCTCGAAAATTATGTAGAAAAACTACTATATTTTTCCGGATACTGTATATGATTTTGATATCTTAAGTATGACCTATCTTTGAATCCGTACAGCTTAGTTCGTTATTTCTATATATTAGACCGATGACAATAAATTAAAAGGAATTTTTCAAAATTCTCAGGTACAAATCTCTACCGTGTAGCAGTGTAGTAACCACTGAATTCTTCGCTTGTATTTTCTGCAGAACTACCTTCTCTGCATGCAGTAATTAAGTCCAATTTCCACATGTTTCTTGTCAAGACTGACTGACCTTTTTCTCCCACCACATTTCGAATTGGACCTACTGTTCTTTCATTACTGATAGAGTCAAACAACTCCATTGCAGTAGTAGATGGTAGCCCTCGTTCTTTTACTCCAATATTCAAAGGAAGAGTGCCAACATTAAGGTCCATGTGGCTCTGAACATTCTCTGCACTTCTAGCGACGACAGCTTCTTGGAACATATGTCTAATGTTCAGAAACGTGAATTTAAGATATTTCCTTAGTCTTTGCACATTTCGCTTCTGACTATAAGCTATGAATTGCGAATTTCGAAGTTAAGAACTCACTCATTCCGTTAAATTACTTTTAGACGAAATATCCGCAGCTTACCTCTATCAAGGTGGAAGTGCAAAATTTTATAAAAGTTCCTTAATTTTGAACGTAGAATCAGAATCTGATTTCTAAAATACCATGTTCTATTTTTAAAACCCAACTTCCAGTCTAGATAGGCCACTTCTGGTAAAGTTCCTGCCTACAGTTTTTTGTAACTTTTAAACATGTTCTGTAGCTCTTTCAACCTTTTATTTATTTATTTTCATTATCATCTATTTGGTACATTTGATGCTTAAGCTCAATCGTATATCGGATCCGTCAGAGAAGTTAGATAAACAAATGATTAATTCGTACACAAGCATGATTAAGCATGATTTTATGATTCATTAAGATTGGGTTCAATTTTACATTATAGTAAGTGCCAAAGCTGGCAACTCCATGAATACTGTTTATTCCTCACATATGCATATTTATTCACTAGAAGTGCAGAAAATATATGGTGTACGATGCAAATAACATTAAGATTTGAATTTATTTTAACGCGTGTTGATTTCTTGTGTTTTTGGCGTTTTATGACTTCTGAAGGTAATTGCGAGCCACTGAGTGTTAAATCATTTGCAACACACCCTTACACCACTACATCTTATTTTATGTCTACGCTTCAATTGATTGTTTTCAATGTTTGTGATATCGGAAAGCGTGGGGGTATCTCGCGTGCGATATCTTGGAAAGCCAAAAAAGTCAGCCAGTATAGTTGTTAACAAAGATAAATTGGTATTTGTCAACATTACTATATAACGACATTGTCTCTTCATTTCTCAGTGTACTGTGTTTGTGTATGTGTGTGTGAGCAATGACGCTACAGGCTATCATTCCAATCATCAATAATAATAATTTTACAGTGTCGTATGTGTTCAATCCTGCGAGCGTGTTATAATATTCGAGTGATGTTGAATTTCGTACGTGCGTAATATTATTGAGTAAAGTTTGATTTTCTGTCAGTTCCAGCTGTCCAGAATTTCCGCCAAGGTTCAGTTTGGAGTGGTGTAAAGTCAAAATTGGGAGGATATAAGTGGAGTTTTGCACGGTTTCTACGTTTTATCACAGCAAAAATTCTAAAGTTAGGGGTGTTGTCGAAATTTGGGCGTGACAACCCCTACAGAGGGGTCTGGCGGAATTACTGCAGCTGTCTGTATCTCTGTTTCGACAGTGGCTAAGAAGGGGAGAAGATGGGAGTTGTGTGAGTTATTACTGAGGACTGCTGGTGATGGCGGTCAAAATTCTTCTAAAAATATTTCCTTGGTGCCAATTTGGGAGATAATTTTGGGGAGATAGATTCTGCATTTCTTTAGTTTCTGCATTTGTAGGGACAGAGAATCACACAATGGTGAATCACAGTGACCGCCCGGGGTCCCAGGTACTTTAATTTTATTTTTTGGGGGGACCAACTTGGAAGTTGATTTGGGAACATTCGTATATTTTCTTTGATTGAATATTTTTTTATTTCTTGATTGAATTGTTCCTAGATTTGAGGAAAACCTGGGTAATTTAAAAGCGTTACCTAATATGGTGTTTTTTATGTTTGTATGGTAGAGAAGAGGGTAAATTTTTAAAATTCGTAATGATTTTTAATGTGTCAAATGTTTGTGTAATGAGTGATGAGAAAGTATGGTATTATGTATAATACAGTAAATATCTATTTATGTTAGTAAATTATTGTGGACGAGATAAGCGGTTATTATTCATTGATACATTGATAAAAATAGTTATGTAAAGTTGGATAATGTAAAATAATGTTGTAATAGTTAATTGAATTTTGAATTCAATATTTTTAAGGGCTCTAGGCAACTTTAATAGGCGACTCAGGTCGACTTTAATAGTTATTTTAACTTCGTCCTAAATTATGCTTGGGAAAGGCTATTTAGGTTTAATATACTTTTAATGGTTGGGTTTAAAAAAGTAATTATATATGGTTAAACTCAAAGGGGTGTGGCGTAGTATCACGTGATCATGGCGTAAGAGGATATACATTTTCAGGTCCTGTAAGCATACATTGAGTTGAATGCCTGTATACACAATACTTTCATATTATTAAATTTTCCACGAATTTTTTTCATACTTTCATTTTAATGAATTAGTATAAAATGTATGTCAAATTAAGGTACGAACTTCCACCTTTCCTGGGTCCCGGTGGTTCAGTGGTCGAGTCACGTGATATCGGTTCGATCCCAGCTCATGCTATGTGAGCTTTGTGCTCGAAATAACACCATGTGCGTGGGGCCCCCCTTTTTCTTCCACTTCATTGCACCATCCATCCGTTCTGAGCCAAAGTTGCCTAAAAGCCTTAAACAAAATTCAAATTCAATTCCAGCTTTCTATTTATTTTTCTGAAAAGGAAATAGGCTTTTCAGGGACTAAGGGAGGAATTTACTCCGTAATTTGAGTTAAGTAACTTTGTTCTACCTTTCTACATGAAGATGTAATTAAAATTATGTTCATAATTTATTTTTTAGTTGACGAACTGCAGATAATTGTGAAACATTCTGATACAATTCTGAACGAAGAGTCGAGGATTGCTTTCCCTTCAAAGATCGGAGAAGGAACTTCGAGGACATCTGAGATTGAGACAGGAAGCTCGTCCTCCATCTCATGTGATACAGATTCTTCTCGAACTGTGATGCCGTTTCAGAAATATAAAACCTTTGATGCAATGCTAACGTAAGTATCCATTCATGACTTAAGGGTATTGTACGACGCACTGTTGAAATCTCTCGGATACATTCCTGGAGGAAGCTAGGCAACTTTAGCTGCCTGGAAATTTACTGTAACTTGGCTAATAATTAACACAAGAATTTGATCAAAATTGCATGGTTTGTTACGATATAGAAACAGCTTTCTCTTTCTGCGCATGTACGAACATCACAAATTGAAATCTTACAATGAGGCAAACTAAATCTCTCCGTGTTTTACTGAAATAACTGAAACTAAAGGCAAATACCATTACTAAAACATTACTGGACATTCCCAAAATTTTGTAGCAGTACGTAGACACCAATGTTAAGTTGAGGATTTTCCTGAATCAGTAGTACAACCCTTTCCGATACCGATATTATAATTCTTGACCTATTTGGAACGGACTATCTATTCGTAAACAAGGCAATCAAACCATAATCATTAATTAATAATTATGTATGAATTAACGACCTTTTTAATTTCTTCCCAACAGTGAGTAGAACAGTGGTCCAACCTTCTTCAGCCAATAATTATTTATTTCGAGATCATGTACTAACAACCAAAATGACAAAGTGATGAAACACACATAAAAGATGGTGAAAATGAGAATAAATTAATTGCATACCTTATTAGTCCAGCAAAGATCAGCAAGTACGTAAGATATTCCTGCAAGTATTTAGTTACTTAATTATGTTTTGATGTACGAAGACGAAGAGATAGAATGGCCAGATTCTGTAAATGAAAAACAGGAACAACCGTTTCAAAAATATACAAACTTTTGAATTATAACGAAAAAACTTCTTCAGAACGAGCGAAATTGCAGGAGCGGAAGTGATTTGATAATATAGCTTGGGGTAAGCAAATGAGTTTCTTGAAGGTAAACGTTTACATTAGCACCTTTTCTCATGGACAAATAGCATTCAAATAGTGAGCGATCCGATTTCATCGTACGTTAAACTTTTCATTCCTGAATATTTCAAAAAAGTTAATGGTTTTGGTACTAGTTTCTTTCCTCTGTGTTTTGTCATCTGACAACTTACACATTTCTTGCTAACTTCTTGAAAATATGAATACATTTTTCGCATATAGATCCTATCTAAAGCGGAAGAATATGTTTTCGAAAATCCAAAATGTACTCCTGAAATAGGCATAGAATTAACCAAAACAAAGACTTTTTCTCGTAACGCTCAAGGAATACAAATAATTCTTTTCCATGTTTGCAAATTTGTTTTCTGTACAATTTCTCTCTTCAATTTCATAATATCTGGATTGTTTCTGAACCTGTCGATCTGCAGTTTCTTCGTTCGTTAAGTGTCTATATATTGGCTTAAAGTTAGTCCGTTTTCTGTAATTCAGCTGTGTATTTTAGCTTTTGGATGAGTGTACAATCTTGTAAATATTTCAGTCCAAAATCATCTGCTTATGGCTCTACACTTGTATGTCTGCTGAGTCACTAGGATTTTGTCATTAGGTATCATTATTATATCAAAATCGTACGAAGATGCCTGCAACCTACATCTTGCCAACTCTGGACTAAGATGATTTGAAGTCTTAAAATGTGATACTTGAAATGTCCATGACTAATTCAAAGCGTCTTCCTATCAAGAAATGTATCATTGCTTTAAAAGTACCGAACACACAAAGTAGTTGAATTTCATGTGGTGGTAAAATTCTTTCTGCGTTTGTTGGGAAAGAAGGCTTCTAAATATAACTTAAATTTGGGGATGAATTTTTTGAAGAGGAGATCTACTATACTCGTGTTTAGATTTTCCAAGTTCCAATTGATAAGATGTGAGTAATGTAAACAAGGTATTACAAATGGTTTTCGAAATATTTCTTAGTCGTAACAGGTGAATACCAGAATGGTACCTGGAGTACACGACAGATGTCAGATCACTGCAAAGAAATTATCCTTCAGTTGATCTCTCATTTGGTGAGCAAGATAAATCTTCTTTGGGAGATCGTTGTTTTAGTGGTACAGCGCTTACTTCTGGTGCTTGGTCTTGGTTCAATCCCAGTTCATGCTATGTGGGCTTTGCGTGGGATTTCTTGAGGTTCTCTCGTTGCCTCATACCTTCTTCATTCCATCAATTTTCCCATTATCATCCATATTTCCCGAGCTAAAGGTCTTAAATGAAATTTAAATTCATTGAGCCCGTTTCTTTTACCAACGATCATGGTAGGTTTAGATAATTTTACATGAAACGAAATCGGGAGGGAAAAACTTGTTTTCAGGGTGATACGCAAATCACTTCGAACTTTTTCTTTTTTGTTGAAACTATATATAAAAAAAAAGCTTTTCAATTTTTTCTTCTAGGCAGCCGGAGCAATGAAAGGATTATTTGGTGTTCCATGTGTTCTGTTCTATCCTTTCGATTTTGATGAAATCGGTGGACTATGCAAGTAGAATTTCCCTTCCATTGCAGCAGTTTAATCAAGAATGAAGAGGAGCGTGATAATGTGTTTAGATTGTTTCAGATCAATGTATTTGTAAGTTAAGCCATGAAACGCATAGGAAGATGATTAGTGTGGTTCGTAATTTTATTTAATAATAAAATTTTATTTAATATTGCCATTAATATTTTTCATGTTTTCCAAGGGCGAGCAAAGTGTCCGAACTTGGCTATATTAGCGACTAAGCATCTGACTAGATGAGCCTTGATTATATTCATGAGGAGTGTCTAAGTACAACATTCATTTGGTTCAAACAAACTCGCAGGCTTTCTTTGCTTAAAGTGTACTGCACTATTGAATTCCTGACAAGTATGCTATCTCTTTTAAAATGATACTAATATTAGTCAGTTCCCACACTTCAGTTTTTTCTGTTAGTTTTAATGTTTAATGCTTTTAAATTAATTTTACCAATTATTTCATTATTTCATTCACTCTCACTCTAACTATTATGGAGAAAAGTAAAATTAATTTATAATGACTACGATTTAGAAAAACAGAAAGAAACGTTAAAATAATTTAATGTTGAACGTTATATTCTTAATATAATTTTAATTTAGAATACAAGTATTGCATCTGTTAGAGTACTCAGAACTTAATGTAAGTCCTCTCGTATTCAGTTTAGCTTCTCTTTCATTGTGTTTGTATCGAGAAAGTGCAGGGTGTGGCATAAAAACTGGCTTTTTCGGAATTTAATAACTGCGTTTTACTATAAAAAGTCATGAATGTTTACCATAAACAACTGCACCCTCGCACATTACCATTTGTAAAGTATGCACAGTCACGGTCATATTTTGAAAATGACGTCCTGCAGTGATCACTATTTAGACGACCCGGTCCGGTCAGTAATTCACACAGGACGTGACGTCAGAAACACTGCAAACAGTTGAGCAACAGATAGTGCTTAATTTCACCATTTCGTTGGAAATGCAATATTAATATTACGTGGAATAAATATATAATATTTGAGGTTATGAAACGTACATTTTTTTTACAATATATTCGCAATGTTCATGTGCATGAGACATGGAACATTAAAGAAAGTAACATAAATGGAATACAATGCTGTGGTATCAAACGCTGTAATGACCTACGGATTGTCCAGGGACCAAATACTTCGGCATGTATTATATTTACGTTATCGTACCAGTTCTAAGCGCGTCCCAAACATCACTACATGCTATTAAGGACAATCCAAGGACATCTATGTGCTTCTAACATGAATAAGTACATTTTGGAATCACTTTAGATGTGGACTGCCAAATTTGTAAATAATAATGTATTTAATGTATTTATTTATTTGTAATGTGCTACGAACAGCAATACACCAATTTAGCACTAAGTCACAAAACAAATACAAGGTATTAAGCTACATAATAATTGTTCAAAATACATTTCAGCAGAATACAGCCTTTGTCGGATGCCGATAACATCTTATATTGCCTCGTTCTGTACAGAGGTATATTAAATTTTATTTGTTCTATAAAATAGGTACTTTTAATATTATGTTGTAGCACTTTTTCTAAAAACTTCTTGTCACCGATTTTCCCTCTACGCTCAAGAGGTTCACAAACATTTTACACCAAAAATCATAGCCATATGAAGAGTAAGGTAAGCTAAATTAAAACACAAAAGTCTAAAAGAACACCTCTGGGTAGCCTCAATGCTCCTTATTGCCGTCTTGGTCATGTCATTCCAGATGGTGAAAGCGTAATCAAGTTTACTTCTCTCCAGTACCTTGTACAGGGTTAAGAATGTATCGATCTTGGTAAAATTATACCACTGGTTAAAAAGAAAGCCTATTAATTTCCTGGCTTCACCTAATCGATTAATAATATGCTCCTTGAAGCTTAATTTAAAGTCAAAGTGTACACCCAGATCCTTAATTGCATGAACCTTTGTTATAGTGTTATCATACATTTTATAGCTGCTGACAAAGTATTGAGTTTTCTTCGTGAATCGTATGAACTTAGTTTTCTGAGTATTGATTGTCATGCTGTTATTTGTACACCAACGACTAACCCTGTCTAGATCATTCTGTAACATACTATTGTCGCATATATTGTTTACTTCTCTAAAAAAAAATTAAGTGATCAGCATACAAAATTATGTTGGAGTCTTTAATCTCATTTACAATGTCATTAATAAAGATGTTGAATAATAAGGGACCCAATGGGGAAACTTGAGGAATACCGTTTGTAATGGTACAAAGGTTAGATATAACACCATCAAGTTTAACTCTAAAAGTTCTGTTTATTAAATAACTCTAAAACCACTTTAAACAAATTGCGGAAAGTTCAACATTGTTTAATTTCCTAATCAATATATTGTGCTCCACACTATCAAAAGCCTTTGCCAAATCTATGTATATCACGTCGCATTGAGATCTGCGAAAATACACCCCTGTACATAATTCGTTCATTGATAAAGGTTAGTGACCACAGATTTGCCAGGCATAAAGCCGTCTTGATTTTCATTAATGACGTGCTTAAGATTAAACTGAATATGAACATATACAATAGATTAAAAAGATCGGGCTATACAATTTAAAATAGTGATGGGTCTATAATTATCCAATTTCGACTTATCACCTTCCTTGTATATAGGGATGATAAATGCTTCCTTCAACTCATCAGGATAAACTCCCTGCCTAAGAGATTCATTAAATAAATCGACCAGTACCGGAGCCAAGTAGTTTGAACACGCCTTAATTACATAATTGGGTATCTGATCTACTCCTATAGCTGTATTGTTCTTAATTTTGTTAATTGCCAGAATGGCGTCATCGGTCGTGACAGTTGGATTAATAATAATAATAAAATAAATAAATAAATAAAACAGGGTAAATGTAATGCTCGGAACTTTGTTCACGATTTTCAATTTTTATTTAAGGCGTTTAAGCAGCTTTGACTCAGGCTGAATTGATGATGATGGGAGAATTGGCTTTCATTCGTTTTATGGCATCCAGCCCTTGTGTTTGTTTTTTGTCGTATGTACGCTTTATTACACACTTTTCGTTGCAAATAAGTCACGCAGACGATTCTATAAACAGCTAGCAACAACCAGCAATCAAAGAAGTATTCAAAAATCCATAATGTTGTTAATATTTCGTAAAATACGCACTTGAGTTGAGAAAGAGGAAGAAATATGGCGCCATGCAAAGGAATACTAATTGCGACACTTTATATTATAAATGGCACGTTTTTGTCACAAAAAACACGGACCGTGTCCCAAGCGAGTTTAGAGAGGTTAGTTAAACTCAGGCTAGGTGTATTTATTTTCATTATAGACGATTCATATCACTTTTAACACTCGCAACTCCTCACGCCATATTTGCGAATTCGGACATAAAGTCTCGCATCTCATTCCCTCTCACACTAATTTAAAGGGCTTCACCAATGCCACTAATAAAAAGGACCGAGGCGGCTCAGTGGCAAGACTGGTAGAGAGCTCTCCTCTGGTGTGTGGATTTTGTCGGGGTTCTCCCACATAATTGCACCAATTCTCCGGGTTAAGTTCGCTAATGTGCATCCAGAATTAGCAAAATATAGGTAACATTACAGGAGATACAGCTATCGTGTAATGACTTTTTATGTTTTTGTGCACGAAGAACGAAGTTATATCAGTTTGAAGCCCCTTAAATTGGTGTGAGAGGAAATGAGATACGGGAATATATGTCCGAGTTCGCAAATATGGCGTGAGAGGTTTCGAGAGTTAAAAGTGATATGAATCGTCTATAATGAAAATAAATATACCTAGCATGAGTTTAACCAACCTCTCTAAACTCGCTTGGGACACGGTCCGTGTTTTTTGTGACAAAACGTGCCATTTATAATATAAAGTGTCGCAATTAGTATTCCTTTGCATGGCGCCATATTTCTTCCTCTTTCTCAACTCAAGTGCGTATTTTACGAAATATTAACAACATTACGGATTTTTGAATACATCTTTGATTGCTGGTTGTTGCTAGCTGTTTATAGAATCGTCTGCGTGACTTATTTGCAACGGAAAGTGTGTGATAAAGCGTACATACGACAAAAAACAAACACAAGAGCTGGATGCCATAAAACGAATGAAAGTCAATTCTCCCATCATCATCAATTCAGCCTGAGCCAAAGCTGCTTAAAGGCCTTAAATAAAAATTGAAAATCATGAACAAAGTTCCGAACATTACATTTACCCTGTATTTTTCTTCTTTTACAAATTTGGCAGTCCACATCTAAAGTGAATCCAAAATGTACTTTTTCACGTTAGAAACACATAAATAAGAACCCTTCATAGCATGCAGTGATATATGGGACGCGCTTAGAACAAGTACTATAACGTAAATATAGTACATGCCAAAGTATTGTGTCCCTGGGCAATCCATAGGACGTTAGAGCGTGTAATACCACAGCGTCGTATTCCATTTGTTTTGTTTTTTAATGTTCCATGTTTCACATACATGAACATTGCGAATATATTGTAAACAAATCTACTTTTCATAATCTTTAATATTATATCTTTATTCCACGTAATATTAATACTGCGTTTTCCACGAAATGGTGAAATTAAGTACTATATGCTGCTCAACTGTTTGCAGTGTTTCTTACGTCACTTCCTGTGTGCATTACTGACCGGACCGTGCCGTTCATTTAGACGTTGAAAGTAAGATAATCTAGGATGGAAATCGTCCATGGCACGTTCCAACATGTGAATAGGAATGTTCCTGATTTCAACACGGATGTTGTTTATCAGTTCCCTCTGAACTGCATCAAGCTCCGTTACACAGTCAGAGTGTTCTCTGGGCTCTCCTCAATGGAAGTAATCTGTCCTTTTCTTTTTAAGAATGAACACGGACAAGCAGTCACGGTCACATCTCAACGAAATGCCGCCATGATTAACACATTCCTCACAATTGAACTTGCTCAATTTCCTTCAAATGAACCATTTTGGTTCCAGCAAGACTTACTACACACGAATTTCAATAGTGACATTTTGTGACCACCTTAATCGCCAGATTTGTCAGTTTGTGATTACTTCCTGTGGGGGTACCTTAAACAGAAGATGTATGGAAGGTATCCACGCATCGTTGTAAAACTGAAAAAGAACATCCTTACTGAAATAAGAATATTTATCCAGATGTTGGAATATGCCACGTACAATTTCCATCACAGATTGTCGGAGTGTCAATGTCAAAATGGATTACCTGTAGGATGTCATTTTCAAAGCACGAACGTGACTGTGCATATTTTACAAATTGCAATGTATAAGGATACAGCGGGCGTGTTTGTGATCTTCTATAATAAAACGAAGTTATGCCACACACCATGTATTTTAACGCTGGGAATCTGAAATGGGGGAAAGGGGCACTTTGAACACAAGACAATATTGTTATGAAATGAAGACTGCATGCGAGCCAGTTCTGATGTCTTAGGTATTTGATTATTATAATAACAAACAATATGCAATAGACAGATTAAGGAAACCTGGCACAACTTAAGTAGAATATGAAGATTTCGAGGAACCTCTAAGCTTAGTTGCTAAAATCACAGTAATCGAGTTACCGTAATTCTTAAGCAGTGATATGTATTTAACGATACTGAAGCGCTTGCAAACTTAACATGGTTTCTCCATTTTCATTTTTTCCCAGTTTTTAACGCTTGTTGTTGCTATTACCAGAGAGAAAAGAAATAATATACTGCTTTTACTATATCAGCTAGACCCCTTATTTTGTCGAAGTATTTCTCTTTACCAGGTAAATACTGGTGGGATGACATTTTATTCCTAAGTGTAGATTTTGAAAATAGTAACCTGGAAATCCAATGCGGTAGCTTTCGTACTTTTTGAGGGCATTAAGCTTACGATAGAGCTTTTTTCAATTCTTGACCATAACGTTTTAATAGAGGAAAAATTCAAAGTATGTTGTATAACTAACTACGTTCATTTAACACTTGGACAGATGTCATACTGCCAGTATGCCAACATTTCAGGATGACGTTGTTAATCTTTCGTGCCGGTGGCTTCACTCAGTGGTGCGTGGAATTTGTACGAGGTCACAGTATGAAATGTCGGAATGAGGTAACATTGATGATGTAAATTCTTTGTTTCAAGTATCACTAAAGAGTTTTACGAAGATGTCCTACAAGATGCTGTTCGCAGAAAACGGCCGGAAAAGTGGGGCTTCTGGACAGTGACGTCTGCATCACAATCACACTTCATGTCATGAGTCAACACTGGTCTCGGACTTCTTGGTCAACAACATGATTACTGTGATATCTACCCACCATAGTCGCCGGATCTTGCCCCTTGTAAATTTTTCTTGTTTCCGAGTTGAAATCCACCTTAAAAGGGAACAGATTCCAGGCCATTCAGGGACCCAACAAAACACGACGACGGAGCTCCAATACATTCCGAAATATGCGTTCCAGGACTGCTACGGAAAGTGGTGTCGCTGTTGGGCTAAGTTGATAGCTGAAGAAGGGTGACAATAGAGATTAGTTCGTAAGTTGTGCCTGCGATTGAAAAAAAATACAGTCCGGTGATCAAATGAACAGTCCTTGAAGTTTAAATTATTGTTTACAGAAAATGTATTGTGTTTTCTTTGAAAAATTCAATTTGAAGGTGTTACTGCGAGTCAAATAATTACTTCTTTTTCATAGTATTGATTGCTCATTTTAGGATGTATAGATTAACCGGAGTGGAAGACACAGGCATCTTTGATTACCACTCTATTGCTAAGTTTAAATTAGCAATAACAATACAATAGCCTCACAGTTATGTTCTTTCTCTCTTTCTTATCAAAATGTTTGTTGAACATTATTTTAATTTTAATTTTTGTGTTAAAGAAGGTTAAAATTTTTTTACTGAATTCTTCTCTTGACTCCTTTCCGGTTGAAGGAAACGATTAGATTTCAGGAATCTATTAGACCAAGTGGCAGGAAAGCAAAACTTGTATACATTTTTGTACTGAAAGCAGAAGGGTAATTCCGTTTCAAATCATCACAAACCGACCATGTCACCAACACTTACAAAGACTTGCATGTACTGTAAAAAATAAATCCAGGATAGGAGAGACTTTAAATAGGGTATCAACACTAACTAATTGATAATGCAGTAAGGAAGGCTGCAGCAGAAAATATTAAACAATGCACAGACAAATACGGTACATTGCAACATCCGGTGTTTTGGGGATAGTGCATAAGAACCTCACCTTTAATGAAGCTGTTTACCACAAAAGCGTGCTACAATGATTTTGCAGAATAGGATATAATTTCAAAGATGAATAACCCTGTACTAGAGACCTGCACGGGCCGGGCTTGGGCGGACCGACACTGCTTTCTCTTCAGGTCGGGCTGGGCTCGGGCCGATTAATTGCACTTCTTTAAAGCAGTTCAATAATTGACTTTCGTTAAACGATAATTGGAGTAAAGCCAAACGTTCAAGTCTGTGTCCACGCCACGTGGAGTGAAAGGTATTACAAACAATGCAATATTTACAGCTGGTCGTGCTTTGCGGCTCCACTTTCGCTATAGAGGATTAGTTGTTCACCGGGGCGCTGACTCCAGTCGGCAGTCACACGAGTGACTGCATGCCGTTTCCTCAATAAATAACAAAAGACAGTATGCGTATTGAAGCTTCCTCTGATGGTCCGTGTCAATACCAGAATATGGTCAATCCAACCACTGGATCCCAGTGGGTGAACAGGCAGAGTTGTCTTGATATAAAAATGAAAGGAAACCGCACTTTTTGTTCTTCTCTCCACTTCAGCGACCCGCACGAAGAAATGGTGGATGAAGTCAGGGTTGCAGTCTAATACGGTGTTAAATACCGTACAAATGTAGGTCTTGCGGTTGGGTCCAATTTCTGAAAATTTGTTTTGTAAATAAAAGTTATACTTTGACTAGCTACTTTTTTGCTGGAATTAAGAAACCTGCGACTACAAGTAATCCTACTGTTCAAAGCGAAAGGATTATTTTGATCCTTTGTGTTAGAAACAAATTGAAACAACAATCTTGTAGAATGAAATTAAAATGACTAGCAAATCAAAGCGTAACACATTGTTGAAACACCAGATACAAATATATTGGGGCTCGAGCCAAAACGTTTTAAAATTTATCTGGCCGGGCTGTAATTGGGCCAAGAATTTTTAAAACTTATCGGGCCGGGCTCGGGCTAGGAATTTTTAAAACTTATCTGGCCGGGCTAGAAATTTTTAAAACTTATCGGACCGGGCTGGGCTCGGGTAAAAAACTTCAACAGCTTTCCGGGCCCGGGCTGGGCCGGGCCGAGGTACATTCGGGCTGGCTGGGGTAGGCTCGGGCCGAAAAATTCGGCCCGTGCAGGTCTTTACCCTGTACATATAACGTAGTTGAGAATTTAGCATTGCAGGTGGTAATTTCCATTTGTCAGGCAGAATCTTTGTTCAAATTCTCAAGTGATCCGATTCAGTGATCTCTATTTGGTAACACAATACGAATTCGAAGAAAATGACGTTCAATGGTTCCAGACAGATCGAAGGAATTTTCCTCGAAAATCCAAAACAGAATGTGAGATTCAATATATTTCTTCACTTTACTCAGAAGGAAATGACTTAGTTCACGTCTGAGTGGTTTGAATCCTCAATATCAACTAAGCCGAGTCGTTCGGTGCTGGTATTGTTTATTATCCATACTAGTGTTACTGTTTCTTAGCTATTTAGTATGATATAACATTCAGCGTTTCGTAGGTACGATAGTTCGCCAGCGTTGAAGGCTGGGATTCGTTTGAATGCTTTGCTGCTTATTTTGAAGATTTTCAGCGAGAAATACATCTCGTCGTATGTGTTGTAAATAATCTGAGTCATAAAATGTTGATGAACGTAAACAACAATAGGACATGCAGCAGGACCTTCAAATATGAAGAGCATGGGGGAAAACAATGCTAACCCTAATTTCTTTTAAAGTTGAGAACAGAAATAGAATGGTAACACTCATGTGAGCTGAACTGTGGAAAGAGTCCAAGTTAAAAACAACAAATGGCCGTATATTGGCCCTTTTTTTATGGGAAGCCGCATATGCCAGCAAAACAATGTTTTTTCCAAACCTAATATCTAGATTCATGCTCAATGTTGATTACCATTGTTTTCCCCCCATGTCTTTAAAACTGAACTTGATGAAAGGAGCAGTGGTCCTTGGAGATGCTGCCAGTTGTTCGACAAGAAGCACGGGTGGAAACAAGGGGACTAATAGCCGAGAAATGTGATTTGAGAAGTGTAGGTTCATTTATTGAACCATAGAGATTCTCTCTGTTCCTCAAGTTGAAAGCTCCACTCTATCTCCTAAGTGTCAATTCTTTGCACTGTACAACGATGCTGACCAGTTTATTCCATCCACTGCGATGTTGAGACATAGTACGTGCTGGCGGTTATGCTGCATGCCACTATTCAGGGTTTACAACCTATTGAGTCCAAATAATTACTGTCAAGTTTTGTGTGGTATAGACTTACTGTTCTATCTCTCACCAGTCGTTTCTACTGAGGTTTAGTGATAATTGGAAACACAAAGTTAATTTTGAAATTTGGAGTTCTTAATATTTTTGAATGTTTCGAAATTCTGAGATTACAGAATTTCAAAATTCCGCCAATTCTCAAGTTGCAACAATTCCGAAATTCAGAGTTTCTAAAAGCTTCATACTACAAACAGTGGAGTTGACCTTGACGGCGCTAGTTGCAATCAGGTATTCATTTCTTTGTGTAGTTTTTCGTTTTCCAGAGACGAAAATGTTGAGACTTACTTCGTGTACAAACGTTGTGTGAGACAAGTTTGTGCTGAAGTTACCTCAGCCTGTTATTTCCAATAAACCAACAATTTATGGTTGGATTAATAAATAAATAAAGAAAAAAAAAATATGTACACTGTGGAAAGAGCCCAAGCCGATCATTAGTGTAAAGTGAAAAAGTTCTTCAATAATCTTTTCCTTTTAACCAAAGAATGTTAAAAGAAAGACTGCTTGTCCAATGTTTTCCTACTTCAAAAAACTCCGATAGCTTTCACTGCATATCGCAATCTCAATGCAAGAATGCAACAACTCAAAATTAAATAAATAAAACAAAATTCTGAAATAACTCACTTATGGCTTCCTTTTTCCTTATCCTATCCTCGCAAGAGGGTTATATTATCTACTCAAATGTTCACTAAATGGCACATAATTCTTCATGCCACCAGAGATTTCAACGTATACTAGTATAACATAACCACACTTTCAACTGTTATTCTGAATTTCGAGGTGTGACCCGATTGCGATATGCAGGGGGAGGGGTCCAATTGATGTTATAATGAAAAACATGTCACTGATAGGAATTTGAGGTTGAGTGTATAGTCAATTAAACAGTGCAAATGCCAAGCGCTAGAAGTGCCATTGTTTTTTTTTAAAAAAACTTTCGTGCACAAGCATGTTCGATGTGCCCACCCGCATATCCTCCTCCATTATGTATGTAATCAAAACCAAATCTTGCATCCATTTTGTAATTGAGGCGTATGCGCGAACAAAAGTCTCTGGTCGGCACAAGAAAGGTAGAGATGATACAAATTCCATTATGAAAAATAAATGGCTTATAGAACTGCAAAATAGCCTTGAACAGAAATCAACATCCAATTTCTTTCAGCTGTAAAATCTTAATATAAAAGGGAGTATTAATGAAAATTGTTTGAGAAATATTAGTGTGCAGGCATCAATAATGACTCGAAACATAAAAAAAATAATTAAAAATTCCGTTCGAAGAGCCACAGCAGGGTGGTTCGTAGAACCTCCTAACTAATAAAATTGGTCCGCACTTGAGAATAGTTTGCGGAACGCTACGTCATGTGATACCAAACGTATTAAGTTTTCTGCTTCTCCTGTAAAACTGTAAATTTGGCACTTAAAACGTTTGGCATTTGCACTCTTCAATTACAGTTTTTTTTAATGGAATTCCGAAATTTTGAAATCAACATTACCATCTCTATTCTGGAATCTAGACCACAGTGTGGATAGTTCTGAATTCTAAACATCCTTAGCTGTGATACTAAAGGCTATGCAGTATGATCGTAAGGTCTACTGTTTGGTCATAGGAAGCAAAACTCCCCAAAAATATTCTATGATTATAGAATTTGCCAAGAAAACAATAATCGGAAACTCATCGAAGGGAGGAGAAGGTTTGTTTTGTTTCAAATACTTTATTTGCATTCCTCAATACAGTTTTAATATTTTACTTAATCACACCGTTTGTCTCATTAAATTTTTAATTGTATGAATAGATACAATTCCTATTAATTGCGCCATGGGCTTTGGAATAAATTAATACTGAAACAGAAGACGATTAATCGAAAATTCAAGACGATCCAGATCTTATTGAATCTGCTTTTGTGTTTGTAGTGAACTCATCTAGTAAAATATTCCTGCTGTCTTCTTCCTGGTTGAAGAACTCGTTTCTAACTCTAGGAGTGGCTGCCAGAAACTACAAAATAAAAAAAATAATAATATATTACTCCAATGTAAAAATATCTCCACGAATACCTTGATTATCTTCCTGCTAATGAACAAATTCTTTTGGCAATATTTTCAAATAACAGTGTTTTGAACTGAGGCTTTACCATCGTGACTGAGGTTTTTCCAAGTTTACCCCTCAGTCACACCAGCCAAATGCCGAGATGGTACCTTTAACTTAGCCTCTGGCCGTACCTTCCCGCATACTTCCCCCTCCCCTTCCCCGGCGTGAGTCGTAGAAGATTGAGGGCCATAAAATTGAAATTCAAATAAACTCGTTGCATCTTTGAATTCGAATTTGTTGATGGCTGTTTAGCATCTTTATATCACACCGGGTAGATGATGGGGAAGGTGCAGAAATAATGAACTCTAAGGATGATTCCACTTATCGCACTAAGAATTAAAACTGTTCGATTTGTCTTTCTTATAAAATATATATGTGCATCCCAAGTGTATTCGTAGCGTCCTACTTTAAATATTGTATGTATAATAAAACATCATTACTTGTAATGTTGGCTTGTACTCTATGACTGTTTTATTTTGTGACCGGCCGCCACCTTACAAAACACCAGACTAAATTAATAATAAAAAAAAATATTATGTTTAGGTAAGTAAATAATGATGTTCAATTCAGTAAGCGCTTATTACAATTTTAATTTATGACTTGAAATCGATTTGGGATTTTAGGGGGTCCGCGACATGTTCGCGAAGGTATGAAGTGGTCCTAAAAAAAAAAAAAAAAAAAAAAAAATTGCGAACAACTGTTCTATAAGTTGTAAGAATATAAGTTGTCACTAACCATGGAATGGCCGCCACATGCATGAAACTTCTTCCAAATTTAAATATTAACATAATAATCTGTACCAATGCGTAAATAATGAATTTAAAAGAGAAATATATAAAAGTACACTAGAATAACAGGTTCATGGACAATTTGGCCATAACACCTGTTAAATTTTTTTCAGAACTGCATAGGCACAAATAATTAAAAATTAATTAATTAAGTAGAATTCAACTAACATGGCGGTAATTTTCGAACTGCACGTTGTCTTTATGATAATAATAGTTTATACCAATTGTTGATATCATTTATACAATTTCTATTCAAGAACAAAATACAGAAAATGTGTTTTACAAAGGATCAGTGTAACAAATACCAGATGGTATAGACCGAATGCAAATACAAAACGTTTTACGTATAGTGATGAGCAAGACCAAGACCAAGACCAAGACCAAGACCGTAGCGGTATTGGTCTTGGTCTTGCACACCCAGTCTTGGTCTTGCAAGTCTTGCTTTTAAGAAATATATACGTTTCATATGTAAATTTTACACCGGATACAGGGAATAGTAAAAGCTATGCGTATCATTGCCTGCCTTAATGTGTCAATAGTAACGGAAATATGTTTTAATATATTATTTTTTTTCATGTAAGTGTACAGAATATAACTAGCGAAGTGCAATTTTGCTTTAATTTGAACAACTTCACTAACATTTTTATTATTTTACTTTTAGTTTATTTCCTGTTTTAGGCACACAACTATGTTTCTTAAGCTTTGACAGAATGCAATCATGAGTTATCGAGAATGATGTCCAAAATAATTTAGACATTGAAGTTCTTACCTTGTAACAATCCATAGAATTGTGCTCTCTGTCATCATCTAGTCACTGTTCCAATTATTTACCATTCTCCTGCTCCAGGTAAGTTCCAAAGGAAGACCAAACATACACGGATATTGTGTTTAACTAAAAGTTACAAGGAAACTCGTTTTGCTTTTCAGCGGGATTTGACTTTGGACATGTTTTTGGAGCTTATTTGAAGCATATAGATAGCGAAAATAACACGCACAGACTCGCACTCTGTCATATATTTGTGTCCCGAATAAGTCGAGTAGTGTAATTTGAGCGGCTTTTAAGCAGTAAAATCAACCTTGAAGGTGAAACTTAATATTAACTAAATGAGTTATCAGATGCATTTCCGTAGGTACTTTTACGTGTAGAACACAAATTTCACCATGGAAATGTTCGCAAATTGAATGTTTTTTATACAAACTCCAGTTTATGATCGAAAGTGAACAAAATTCCATAGAAAGTAATGCCGTAAAGGAACAACAAAAAACTGTGGGAAAGGGGATTATAAATACATTAAAAAATAATGGTTTCTAATATTGCTTGCAATCGCTAAACCACTGATCGACTACACGGTTATTTAATGCGGACATTTTAGATAATACAATTTGGATTTTTACTTTCGCACGTACATTTTTTCATCCCCTCTCCTCTTTGGTGTGTAACTCCTGAACAAATTGCAAAACTCTCGCTTCTCCATACGCTCTCTTCGTTTACGTACATTTTCAATACCCTTTACCATACAAACATTATCATAACTATATTACAAACTAAAATTATAATTAATAATTAGAACAGTAAACACTTTTCAAATTACCAAAATAAATTCTCGTCTGTCATGTCACATCTTATATTTGTTTCGAACATCTTATTTAGCATACACGCTTACTATTAATTTTTTTAAAGTTAAATATTTTAAATAACTCTGGTAAGCACGAGAAAACGCATCTGATTTGATTATTTTTATAAATATTCGAAATTGAGCTTTAAAATGAAACAATAATACTCATTATAGTGAATTAACAAGTTCTAAAACTGAAAATAAGCAAAATGAATTCTTTTTCAATCTAAACAGATTTCACGTTCTCTGATTTTTCGTTAAAAAGTGATTCAATAAATTTGTTTTCCATCATTTCACGTTTTCGTCTTTTATTTAAAGTTAAATGTAAACAAATCAAGTCTGTTATTATTATTTAGGTATTTAAAGTTCAACAAACGAATTCTAATTTTACTTATAATTACAACGTATTTTTACAAACTTTATAATTGTTATATTGGTATTTTTAAAGAACTAACTTTAAGAACGTAACGGAGCCACCAGGCCTTGCCGAGGTCGCCAAATTGCGAAATCGCTGGGAATCGGAACGATTTTGCTACGCATGTCCATGAGGTGTACTCGCTTTTTTGCTATGCTCTCTCCAGCGCTTCGTTTCGTTCTTAAAAAGCGTGTAGTCGATCAGTGGTTTAGCGCTTGCAAGCGCCCTAGACCCTCAAAAGGTATTAGAAACCATTATTTTTTATGTATTTATAATCTCCTGGTCCACTTTCCTCTTTCCCACAGTTGTATTGTGGTTCCTTTACGGCATTACTTTGTATGGAATTATGTGCATTTTCGATCATAAACTGGAGTTTGTATAAAAAACATTCAATTTGCGAACATTTTCATGGTGAAATTTGTGTTCTACACGTAAAAAGTACCTCGGAAATGCATCTGATAACTCATTTAGTTAATATAAAGTTCCACCTTCAAGGTTGATTTCACTGCTTAAAAGTCGCTCAAATTGCACGACTCGACTTATTCGGGACACAAATATATGACAGAGTGCGAGTCTATGCATATTATTTTTGCTATCTATATGCTTCAAATAAGCTCCAAAAACATGTCCGAAGTCAAAACTCGCTGAACAGCAAAAAAGGTTCTCTTGTTAGTGTTGTTGTTTTCGTCTAAGAAGCACTCATGTCCCCAAACCCAGACAATTGGCGATAGTGAGATTAGTCATGGCTCAAGCGAGCTCTGGCAGAAGAGTGATAGAAAGTATAATTACTTACAAATTTGAATTTATTTAAGCCTAACAGGCATCTATGGCCTAATTCTTGGGACAACAATGGGAAAGTTAGCCGCCAGGGCTTTGAGTTAAGATACCTTCCCTGCATTCGCCTGGTGGGACTGAGTAAAACTCCAGAAAACCTCAGCCAGGATGGCTCGGTAAAATTACTTACGAGTTTGTGGACCAATACTTTTCTGTTGAACAAATGTATCAAAGTAAACCTGCTGAATTTGAAGTATTTCTGTGCTCAATACAAGCTCACACGCCTGTTACCTCTAGCTTACTCTAAAGTAACTTTTGCGTTGCATCCAAAACCATAGCCCACATCTAGTAATATTCCTCCCGACTTTATCTACAAGTGACGAACAATTATCAAGTGTACTGCAAAAACTGTTGTTTTATCCAGTCTCAATTCTCCGTAGCATAACACATAAAACAGAGCTCAGTTTTCAGTAACACATATCAACAGACATTTTTATAAGGTCGACTAGTAGCTTAGAACACAAAGACTTGGTTACACAAATCAGTACAAACTCCGAACTGACCATAATCCACCTTTATCTGAATCAATAGATCATACCACGACAAACCTAACATCAGAAAAGCCAGGACATCCGACTTCCTTTTGCCCTTTATCCAAATTATCCTTAAGGGGAATGTAAAGCCAAGATCTTCAACAAGAGCTGGCAGCACTATCTCCTTATGTGTCTAATGTACTTTTATCGTTACACGAAATTCCAATGTTGCTCCTACAAATTCAATCCTAGAGAGTTCAGACTTTCAGGGAAGAAAGTTCATAAGTAATTCAAGAGTTCTATCCGTGCCGATTTTTCATTTTCTATCTTGTTCATTGTTGAAATCGTTTCATTGTTATTATGCTCATAGCAATGAAGCTCTTTCAACAATGAACAAGAGAGAAAATGAAAAATCGGCACAAATAGAACTCTTGAATTACTTATATTATGAACTTTCTTCCCTGAAAGTCTGAACTCTCTAGGATCGAATTTGTAGGAGCAACATTGGAATTTCGTGCAACGATAAAAATACATTAGACATATACAAATATAGTGCTGTCATCTCTTGTTGGAGATCTTGGCTTTACTTGGCCCTTAACAGAAAATTTTTCGTTCTATTGTAAGTTTACTGTACAGTAGTGTACTAGTGTACAGTGTAAGTTTAGTATGCTACAGTAACAGCGGCATTATTCTCAGATCCACTCACATGGTTTGCATAACTGGGAACAATTATTATCTATTCGTCCTGAGCCAAATCTGCCTAAATGTCTTAATTAAAATTTAAAATTCAACTAACAATAAATTTTACGACTACTACGCTAAAGAAAAAACAATATCCAATTTACAATTTCAATTAATTTATGGCCTTTAGGCAACTTGGCTTAGGCCGGGGTAGAGGAAATGATGTTGAAAGTAAGGCGGCCACGACCAAATTTGAATGTACCATCCCGGCATTTGCCTGGCGTGACTGAAGAAATCCCTGAAAAGACCTGAGTCAGGATGGGCGAATTCCAGATCTTTCACAGGCCCTTCCGATTTTTAAGCCAACGCTCTTACAACTGGGCTACTGTCGCTCAGGGTCGGGCAGCAAAAGCAGAGCTACCGTAGATTATTGGCTTTGCATTCGGCAGGTCCGGGGTTCGATACAAGTGGTCGACCATCTTGACAGGTTTTCCAAGAGTATTTCCTTAGTCAAATGGAAGGACGGTATCTTCAACTTAGGCCCTGGTCGAGTGCTTCACGCATCCTTTCCTTTCCCTATCCCGGTCTAAGCCTTGGATGCCGGAAGAGCATATAATCAACCAGTTTAAATTCAAAGGGCAGAGTTAGGCCTTTCGTCCACTGGATGCGGAAACCTGCGAATTGCGTGTGCGGACGGTTACGCGCGTTAACGGACGAACGATCCAAACAGATATGTGTCTGTTGGTCATCGTCCATTGGCAGCGGAATGTTCGTCCGTTTCGGTGCGTACAGCTGCGACCTGCGAATGCGTCCAATTCTGTTTGGATTTAATCGTACGAATATGTACTTGTACTGGCGTGGAAACATGGATTACGAAAAGTTTAAACTTATCATGTTCATGGGATAAAAACTTGCTAATTATCACATGCGGAAGATGAAAAAGAAATTTTGGCAGGAATTTTCACAAGAAATGGTCGAATCGGACGTTTTATTAATTACAGATTCGGACGAATACTGTGGGGGTTGACGAGGAGTATTCGCATGAGTACGGACGAATAATATTCGTGCATATTCGTCCGAACACGCAATTCGCAGATTTCCGCATCCAGTGGACGAGAGGTCTTATACATTATGTAATGAACTAGCAAAGAATAACATTCTTTACAGATATGTAATAGCTTAAGAAAAGAGCACATTAATATTGTACAATGTACACTCCGATTCGTAGATAATGGCCGATGGGGAAGTTCCATAGCCAGAGAACTTGCATAATGTGCTATCACTGAGCCAACACATAATGGGAAGCAGAATATGATTGTGGATTGCTTATTTAAAATTTCCATTGAAGGTTTGGCTACAGCCAATGTGCAATTGTCCAAACATTGGGAGGTTTATTAGACGAGCATGCAGTTGGAACAGAATAGCCACCGTGAATTCAGTATATGCTTCCTTTTATTGGTAAATATGAATCAAATAAGTAACGAGAGACTTACTGTTGTTGAGAGGTTCACACTTTTGGTAGAGTCTGGACGTAACTGGATTTAGAAAACTCATCCGTGACGACAACAGAAGTTGGTATCCCGGCTACAACAAGGTTTGATGGACCTGTAATAGAAAGTAGTTATTTTACTCCTTAGATAATCTATTGTCTTCCCCCTTTAGTCTAAAACCTTGCCTTAATTATTAGAAAGACTACTGAATACTTGCCATTCTCGTATAATTTAACAAGTTCTCTAAGACATGGTCTTTTGTTACAGATTGTAAAAGTGACGGATTCAGAGAGGGGGCGGGGGCGCTCCTCCACCTCAGGGAAGATAATTTTTTATAACATTATTTTAAAAAGTTATCTCACAAGGAACACTCGCCAGGTGTCAGAGCCCGATTTTGATGAAAATTCGTATGTAGGAAGAGTGTCTAGATAAACCTTCACAGCCAAAATTATAGTGCTGTCGTCAACAAATAACAGGGGAACCCAAGAAAGGTGGAACGTAGAGAGCAAGTAAATCAAATACAGAGGCCTTTTTATAAACTGTTACATATATTGAACGCAAATGGCTATTATTGGATACAGAACAGCATGGTGTGACGACAATGACCGCCATCTTGAAAGCGGCCATTTTGACTATGCTTCAAAGTTTCTAAATAGTAAGTGGGCCATGTGACATATCAATCTGTGCTGGAATGTTGCAAGAAACCCAATGAGGAAGTCAGTTTTTGCATAACTCTAATCCTGTACGAGAAAATGACACGTGAAATTGACCTGGAGAATATGTGAGTCGAATGATAAAAATACATTTTTTGTTGAAACAGTTGAAGGAACGAAAAACAAACGGCCACAGAAGAATTGCCGTTATGTTGTAAAATATAATCCTCATGGTCGTAACATGATGTACCAGGTGCGTAAATATAAAACCGGAATTTATGTAGAGAAAAGACACAGTGATTAGATGACAATGCTAAGAACTATTTTATTCAAAGTATTGGCCATCGCTAGCGATACGTTTCTGTCATCGTTCCGGCAATGTGTGGATGCTAGACCAAACAAACTGTGCCTCTTGTGCTGCAAACCAGCCATCAAGCCATTTTCATACATTTTGTAAGATGTGAAGCGCTGGTCAGCAAGTGCGTGTCCCATGGATGCAAATAAGTGAAAATCGGAAGGCGCCAAGCCTGGTGAGTAAGCCGCATGCAGAAGGATTTCCCAGCCAAACGTCGCAATCGTTTCCTTGACCGGTTTTGCTGTGTGGGAAGGTGCATTATCGTGAAGCACAATCACTTTATGTTGTCTTTGGTCATATTCTGGTCGTTTTTCACGCAAAGCTTGATGCAAATCGATCACTTGTTGTCGGTAACGTTGGGTATTAACGGTTTCAGCAGTTCAGAGAAGATCATTCCCTTCTGATCATACCAAACACAAAGCATTGTCTTCCGTCCATAGCGATTTGGCCTTGCAGTCAATGTCTCCGGTTCTCCTGGAGTTACCCATGATCTTTTACGCTTACGATTCTCGAAATAGATCCACTTTTCGTCACCAGTCACAATTCGATGGAGAAACGATTTCCTTTTGTACCTGACGAGCAGAATTTCGCAAGTGGTTTTTCGGTTTTCCTGCTGTGGTTCAGTCAATGCATGTGGAACCCATTTTCCCACCTTCTTAATCTTGCCCATGGCTTTTAAACGTATGGAAACTGCTTCTCGTGTCACATTTAATTGACCCGCCAGTTGTTGTTGCGTTTGATCATCATCCTCATCCAACAAAGCTTGCAATTCGCTGTCTGCAAACTTTTTCGGTGGTCTTCCACGTTCTTCGTTTCTCACGTCAAAATTGCCACTTTCAAATTTTGTAAACCACGCATAGCACTGTGACTTACCAAGAGCATGACCACCGTAAGCTTCGACAAGCATGCGATGCGATTCTGCAGCAGTTTTCTTCAAATGGTAACAAAAAATCAATGCTGTCCGCACATCGTAGTTTGTAGGTACAAATTGCGCCATGTTCAACGCTATTAAACACTACACTATGACATGAAACTTGTCTGGTTGAGAGTTGCAAATCATTATCAGCAGTCAAAACAAGCAAGTGGCGTCAAGGACGCAGTTTTACGGTAACCACAGTGACAGATAACGCAGCCTATGCACAAATTCCGGTTTCATATTTACACACCTGGTACACTATAAAGTTTTAAACACACAAACGGAAGATGAAGTCCCAATTTCAAAAAGGTGAAAGTGACATTCTCCAGGTCAATTTCAGGAGTTATTTTGTAGTACAGGATTAGAGTTATGTCAAAATCGACTTCGTCATTGGGTTTCTTGGAACATTCCAGCAGAGACTGATATATCACATGACCCAGTTCATATTTAAAATTTTTGAAGCATAGTCAGTATGGCCGCTTTCAAGATGGCAGTCATTGTCGTCACTTCCTCCAGTATGTATCCACCTCCTGTTCAGTATCCATCAATAAGCATTTGCTTTCAATATATATTAGAGTTTATAAAATAGAAGGTTGATTTACTTGCTCTCTACGTTCCATCTTTTTTGGGTCCCCTTGTCTTTATTTGTTAACGACAGCACCTATAATTTTGGCTGTGAAGGTTTACTTAGGCACTGTACCCACATACGAATTTTCATAAAAATCGATCTCTGACACCTGGCGAGTGTTAGTTGTCAGAAAAAGTTTTGATTTGTTTCCAGACAAATATAATTGATCTATAAATACCGATTTTGGGGGAGACCAGTGTCATCTTTCATGATGCCACTTAGCAACATGAGGGAAAATATGATGAACCAATACTATAAAAATCACTTAGTGGGAAAATATCGAAAATGTCCCTGGGCTACTCCACCTGCGCCTATTCACCAAAATCCTGGATCCACCACTGGGTTGTTTGCTTTTCCTGGAAACCTCCCCATAAACCAAGAATTGGGTACATAGAAGAATAGATTCTCGGATAGATAATAGCGGCTAGTGTCGTCACAAAATTGTACAAGACAATGAAAGGATAATTACTCGCAAATAAATACCTTATGAGAGTTACTTTCTACGTAGCTTGGACAGGGGCGACAGTTCTTCCAATACCGTGGTTGTTTGTATTTTCTTTTAAAAGCTTCGCTCTAATATTCCTTCATCAACTATCTAAATCGTCGCTGATGAGATGAGAACAAGAGATATGTTAAATTACTAACCCAAACGTAAGTGGGTTGATGTTATTACCACAATTGCCTTCGGTTCGATAATAGAGCTAGCAAGAATAGAAATTTTATTTTGCCACTGTTTTTCTGAATATTAAAAATGAAACCAAGAAACTACAGACTCGCACCACTTTGAAGGGAGAATAATTTATTTTTTATAATATTATTTTTATCTAAGAAAAAGCTTCGATTTTTTCCAGGACAAATCTAAATTATCTTAAAATGTTAATCTTTGGGGATACCGGTGTGAACTTCCATGATAGCGCTAAGCAATATGGGGGGAAGTATCATAAATTTTATTTAAAATATTCACTTAGCGGGAAAAAATGTCCCTGGTCCTTCACCCGCACCCCTCCTCACGAGAATCCTAGATCCTCCACTGGGTTGTAAAAGAACTAGTCTCACTCATGGCAAAAGAAAGATTTGATGAGTTTTCTTTCGCTAGGATACGATAAGTAAGTATTAAGTTGAAAGTTAAGTTTGTATTTTGATTCAAAGATTTTGAACCAAATACTTGTGAATTCTGATATTGACTTATTTGAAAGGAAAAACAAACAAATGACATTTTTTTTTTAGCAAAATATGTTCTTTGGTGTTTGATACAATGGACATTAGCAATACTTCTTCAAGTTGGGAATTGTCATAATTAACAATCGTATAAAGAAATATTTATGAATTATAATTAATGACAATTAAGGTAATTTGTTGGTTAAGAGAATAAGTAAGTTTGATATTGAAAATGATATTTGGTGAATACTTATTCAGTAATGTGTTGTTGGGTATTTTATACATGCTAAATGAAGTATATGAACAATGTCAACAAACATATTGATAGTTGCAACATCTGAGAATTTGATGCGTTAGATTTGTACTAATGTTTAACATTGATATTCACTGTTTTCATACGATGCATACTATCATGTCAGACTAAACAAAGTAAAGGTTAGGTTGAGTTGAAGAAAGAATTTAATTTGACGATGTACAACATTTACGTTCCTTTGACTAGAATTGGTTGAATTAGTACCGACCATATATTAGTCGCCATATCTGGTCAGAGTACTTTTCTATTTCCGAAAAGTACAATAAGTAAAGAACAATTATCAGGATATATCAGTATTTATTCTCCTCAATTTTCTTTCACTGAGAATAGTCAATAAATGAAAGAAATTTTACGGGATAAAAAGTTCTACGTCGAATATACTGTCTGCTGTAAAAACTATCATATCATTTCTAACGTCTGCACACTACAAACATTATCTAGAGCTATTTTCAATTTATGCTGAATTTTTGTTTTGAGCCACCTCCATGAAATCACTCGGCATAGAGAAAAGAAGAGTAGAAGAAGTTAGAAAAGAACAAGTGGATTGCAACTTTAATAAACTGCGATACAGAGTGCCCAAAATTCAATTGACCTAAGTTTATTAAAGAATGGAAGTAAGTAAATAAACTTACCCAAAGGCGTTGTCATAAACATTTGTCTCCTCCTATTAACAGGACACCAAGAACATCGATAACAGCAGAAGATTGTTACCACAAAAATGCAGAGAAGTTGAGACACAATAATACCAACGATGGTTCCCGTGCTGATAAAAAGAAAAAAAAGTCCAGATTTACTACTAACAGTTTGTTGTGCATACTCTGTACATATAAAGTCATATTTGAACAAGAAATTGCCAAGTAATCAAAAGTTTTGCTAAGAATTGATGAACAAAATTGGGAACAACCTTCCTTAAAATTGATCTATACAAAAGTTATAACGTGTATGTAGTCTCTAATCATGACGACTGACTTAAAGCACTATGATTTCCAGCCTTCTACTATGAAATGGAATCGTAAGAATACAGAAAACAAACATTAAAACAAAGTAAATCACTATCTGTTAACACTAAGCATACTCGTATTTTGTACTATAAACAATTTATACTTATAAACAGAGTGTATCACAAGTCACTATTTATCTCAGAAAAAAGGGCAAGTTCGAAGAAAATACTTCAGATTTAGGTTCAAAGATTTATGATAAGTACTTTCAGAAAATCACTTTCTATTTATTCGATGCAGCTCTTCATGAAGGTCTTAAAAAGAACAAAACATTTAAAAATAAAAAAATGGATATGTGGGCATTTAACTCCTGATTTCCGTACTTCCTATTATTGAATACTGTTCACTAATCTGGTGGTTTGCAAAACGACTTATCCTAATTGTACAGACTTACTTTATCCAAATGGTATAACAAGCACAACAAACTTGCAAAATAAAACTAATTAAGTAATTTTGAAATTTATCCTTTTGGGTTATTCCATGTCAAGTGGTCTGGGGTTCCCCGCTCGACCATCATGGATTTCGATGAAATTTGATGTGAGCGTACACACATGTCCCCAATGAACACTGGTAAAGTTTTACGTTCGCCGATTCAATACTTGCGGAGCTAGAGACATTTGTGTGACACCATACTTCAACCGTTGACCGTATGATGCTGAGGTTGCGACAATTTTGAGACATAATAACTCTGGCACTATTTTGTTGAGAGAAACAAAACTTGGCTACCTTGTACAACCTTTTGTGCTCTATGAAACAAAATAAGAAAAATATTTTCAAGAGCGATATTCATGTAGATAATTTGGAGCAAAGCTGGCCGAAAAAATTGCGTCTTCGAAAAGATGTAAAGTTTGATTTTTGATATCTCTGAAAGTAAGAGTAGGAAAAAAGTGAAACTTTCCGCGCAAACACTTAGGAACACAAGGTTGTCGAATGTAAAATGCCATGTTCCTTCAGCTTTCCAATCGTTGACAAATTGAGTTGAAAGTTGACGATTGTTGTAAAAAAGCCCAAAATAGTGTATTTGCAACCAGCGGTTACGAAAAAAGACCTTCTGAAAATTGTTTTAATTCATTTTCATTAGAAAGAGCATGTTTCAACCTCCCTAAGAAAGTCGGGTTGATTTTTCCTCGCGGGCATATAAGGTCCTAAAAATAGGGTTAAAGTTGGAAACTTCGCTGT